>CM075810.1:46245421-46531805 GCA_037975025.1 Excoecaria agallocha | reverse complement strand
CAAATACCAATAACATCCCCGATCCTACTAGGGCATCTTTGGGGCCTTACACTGACAGCTAATTGGTCTTTTTGTTGCTGATTGGAATTAGATGCTTTCTTAACTTGCAATATGAATTTGTATGATCTAGTTTGTCTTTAGATAAATCTTTAGGGCTGTTATTTGATAGGTTACAACACTTTTTCATGGTGGATTTATTGTTTCATGATGTTGCTATGGCATGAATTTGTTTGAATTGGCCAGTTGCTGTCTTTAAACTTTGCATAATAGTCCAGAACATCAAGAGCACTGCAATTGTACGGTTTGTTGCCAAAGGCTTTAGGATGCAGAAGTTTGTTTATGCTTATCAAGCTAGGAGTTATAAACAATAAAATCATTCTTATTTATTTGGTTAATGAGATTTCTTGAGCCACTTGTTGTATTGCATCACTGAAAGTTTTTAATGATTGTTGGGGAATGCTTGCAAGTACACTTGGGCTCTGCATGGGTTAACACTCGGATGTGTGGATCCTAAGATTATGTTGTGTTTGGATTAACAAATTTTTGTATGGATTCTAGGAAGACTAATGTTATACTTTCCTGCAAAGATGAATGCTATGTTTTCCCACACTTGGTTATGCATCCTTTGCCTTTACATGGTTCTTGGTGTGACTCAACCACGTGCATACCCTTGCAGAAATCTACCTACTTTCTTGTTGGGAAAAACAAGGAACACTAATTGTGCTGATGGTGTTTCCTTTTTCATTTATACAATTTGTCAACAATGTGTTTCAATCCTATTTTACTGCTATGGAATTGATTGTTGATGATTATTCATGTTGATGACTCTTTATGTTTTCAGCAATATTAGTATACTTAAGCCATGTAAAGCCACAACCATTGGTTCTTTTTTTTTTTTTTTTGTCAACTTCAGATGCTAGGGATGTAAATCTAGATGGTTCACTCTCTATTGTTAATTAGCAAACTTGTGAAATGTTCATATGAATACCTGGATTATTTCAGCATGAAGCACAGTAATATACAGTTTAAATTATCAGTAATCGATATGTCCAAAATTTTTGTAATATTATTATTTGTTATGGTGTAGTTCCTGCGCCTCCCCACCCCACAGCCCTATGCTCAAGAATGAGTGTTTTGTTGAGTTTTGTGCCTTATACTGTTATCTTGCTATTTCGCTTATAACAATGGTTGAGTTGGAACTAACCTATGATCTTCAAATGCTCAAGTTGATTTGTTAGCTGCATGGATTGGTGTTTTGGGATGAAAACCCTCATGCTTCTATAACATCCAGTGCAGGTGCACTAGTACACAACTTTTACATGTTGTTGTGTTACACTTTATAGTATATCTATTCCTATATTGTTTGCTGACATACCGTTTTATATTCTTTAGTTTTTTTTCTTTCTTCATGACTAGGCATTCATTGAAGCAACCAATTGTTAACAGTTTTAGTTAAATGATCTGAACTAAAATGTTTTTTTTTTTTTTTGATAAACAGCTGATATTATTAATGGAAATTAAGTTGTACAGAAATACAAAATATTGGGGCAAAACAACCAGACCCAGGTTCACAATACAGAAGAAATAAACAGCCATTCCATCAGGCCCTAAGAACCACACCAGAATTCATTATCAGATTAAAACAGCAATCCCAGCAGCTCAAATTAGCCAAGCCATCAGGTCAGTCTGACGCTGAGCACCTTGTTTAGCCAAAGCATCTGCAAGCTGTTTACTTTCCCTACCCTTATGAACAAAACTAACTTTTTTGATCCTTGCAATATTATTTTTAATATCATTGAAAACACTTCCAAGTTTCCAAGGCCTATTCACTGCATCATTTGATAACCAGGATACCACATTGGAAGAATCTAACTCAAAGCAAACAGCCACATTCTGAGTAACCAAAAATTCAGTAGACATTTGGAGAGCCTTACGAACAGCTAAGGTTTCAGCCTCTGGAATTAGCCACACCAATGTTACAAGAGAACAGGCAAATTATTACCCCAGCTGAATCTCTTAGCACACCACCAATCCCAGCCGGTCCTGGATTTCCAAATGACGAGCCATCCGTATTCCATTTTACAAAACCATCTCTAGGGGGAGACCACACACTGACAGGTCTAGGACTACTAACAGCTCTCAACTTTTTAATACCATTAGCCGTTGATAAGAGGTCCTGCCCTCTTAACATTTCCAGTCCCTTGTGGGAATTAATCCAAAAGGATGCCCGTGCCATGCTGAGATGAAATAAGGAGGCAGAATTTACCAATTTCCCTGAGAAAACCACTGCATTTCTTTCCAGCCAGATCGTCCAGATGCCAGCTAACAGAATAATATACCAGACCTTTTGTTCAAGAGATCCACCCACAAATATATGCCATTGAGTGACTAATTCATTGAAACTTCCAGGAATGCAAAAACCATATCCCTACCATTTAATTATTCTATACCACAATTTTGAAGAAACCTCACAGGTAACCAGAAGGTGATTAGTATCCTCAATCACCTTATTACACATGGGATAATCAACTTCATTGGGTTGCAGTATACCCCTTCCAACCAGGAAACCTTTAGTACTGATTCGGTTCAGTAAACACAACCATAAAAAGAGTTCGACTTTGGGTGGGCTAGCCTCTTCCAGAGGATCGAAGAGAAGGGCTTCAAATCAATTGAAGAAGCGGTGGAATTAAGGAGAAAAAAACTTGCCGACTTAACGGAGAATATCCCTTTTGAGTCGGGCACCCAAATTTTCCTATCCAATTGCCCCAAAGAGAGAGAGAAGGAGCTAAGCATGGCTTCAAGGTCGTCTAAAATCACCCGTTCCCAGGACATGAGGGCTCTCCTCCATTTCAGAGTCCAATACCATGTTCCCCTTGACCAATATCCACATTCCGTGACCAAAGCATCACCCTTGAGAGAAATATTGAAGAGACGAGGAAATTTAACTTTAAGGGGCACATCCGCAACTCAACAGTCATGCCAAAACGAACAAGCATCCCCTCTACCAACATCAACAGCCAAGCAGTTCAAGAAGTGTGGGGAAGATCTGTTTTTGTTAATGTCTCTCCAGATGACAGAGGATTTGTGATTAGCAATTGTAGTTGGTATTAACCGCTTTTCAATACCACATTTTTTTAAATAGCAGCTCCTGCCAAGTAGCCTTGCTGTTTGGATGTAACTTCCAGTACCATTTGAACAACAAAAAATTGTTCCTACGCGCAATTGATCCAATCCCGTCACCCCCAAGCTCCCTAGATAGCTCAAGTGTGACATCCAACAAAATCGAAACGATACAACGAATATTAGCATGGTACATGAGCAAGGGTGACACGTATAAATCAAGAAATTATTCAAATTTTTAATTCAATGTCCCCCTGAACTAAAATGTTTAATATATATTGATAACATAGCCGAGATCACGGCTCGACAGATTCTGGTAAACATCTAGACAAAATACGTCAAGCTCTAAACCACATGGCCGAACAGAGCATACCCATGCTCTGAACCACATGGCTGAACCACAAGCTCGTCCATAGCTCGGATTACTACAAAAAATGGGTGACAGCCACGACTGAGAAAACAATTGCGGCAAACCCCACGTTTCCTCAAGATTCGGAAAAATGGAAGTAGTGGCCAAAAGAGGCGGAACATTGTCGCCATTGCCCCCAAAATAACAGATACAAGGACTATAAATGGAGGAAAAACAGGTACAAATGCTTCCTTCAACCTTTTTCTATTAGAAATTATACTTTAAATACCAAGATTCTAACTTGACAGTCAGAGATTTCAATATTGGAAACCCACCAGTCTTTTGAATGTTATTTTGCAGGTTATCTCAAAAGCTTCACACTCTTCAATTCTTTTATCCCTCATCAAAGAACATTATGTTCCTCTCAAACACCAAGTGGCCGAACCAACATGACCAAGAACTACCCATCAATTAGTCTTCTAAATCCAATATAACATCATAACAACAATTTATATACCTAAATCTATCTATTAGAGTCTTCCATTCAAATTAAAAATCTTAATTACACATACCTTGATTTCAAGAACATAAGCTTGGATCCTTAACTTCTCCTACTTCTTTTGCTTAAAAGGGAGTTTAGGGACTGTCATCATATTGTAGAGGGGCTAAAACCTTATATAAAAGCTTGGGATTAAAGAGAAACACGAAGAAAATGCAAGAAAAATTGAGAAGAAAAAGAAAAGAAAGATTCGGCCAAAGAGAGAAGCCAAGAATCACGGTGAATATGGCAGAGCATTCTGAAATTTTCTGTGTCTCTTGGTCTTTATATTCTTAGATTAATGGGCTTGGTGAGTTTAATTGAGGTAATTGGGCCTAACCCAAGCCCAATTTAAAATTTCAAGCCCAATAAGCATATAAAAATTTTTTCTCTCTCCTTTTCATGCTCAATTTCACTGCAAATCAATTCCAAAATTTTTAAAATAATAAATTAAGTCTCCATATAAATTTTCAGTTCAATCGGGATCCGTTTCTAATCTAATCCATCAAAGACAGTCCGATAAGCAAAATCTTGACTTCGTCGAAAAAATTATTTTTTATATCAAAATATTCTAAATAAAATTTCATGTATAACTGAAAATTTTGGTGATTTTTAAAGATTATTTGCTATTTTTAAATTTTCACCGAAACCTTAATTAGCCATTTTTCTCAATTTCTAGATCCATTTTTTGAAATTAGTGTTTCAGATATCAGAATGCCCTAAAATTTTGCCTCACGTGTACTAGCATACTCAGGAACATGTGATTAAAATTTCAACCAATTCTGACATCGTTTTGACATACTTCTGGCTTTAACGGCTAGTGCAGTCAGTCCGAAATTCAAAATTTTGAAATTGTCAGAACACTTCTTTTTCACTTCTAATAGATCATTTAGGTTATTACTAAAATATTTATGAAGTTGGAATAATTATTGGAGGTCAATACACCAATTCAGAGTACAGTCAAACTTTCGATCAACCCTTTCTACGGTACCGAATAAAACTTCTCTATTTTATTTAAGAGTCAATCTAAGCTTATTTTCAGCTTAAATTGTACCACCGAGCTTCATTTAACACCTACTTCCATAAAATTTTCCTAGGATAAACTGCCTATCGGATCACCCATCATCGGATTATCCTGACCTGAGCACGTTTAACCTTTATACTTTCTTGGATTTCTCTATTTCCTTCACTCCGTTTGTTATGAAAACTACCTCGGAGTTATCTTTCTCGCTCTACAACATGCTAAGAATGTCAAATGCATATTTTTGGGGTGTTACAGTCCTTATGAGCCTATGTGGAGAGATTCAATGAGGCGACAATGGACATACAGAACCTCAACCAGAAAGTGGCGATCAATGTCTTGATTAGGAACACAAGGTGTCAGAACTTCAGCGATTCCCTGAGTAAGAAGCCACGAAATGATTTTACCAAGCTTATGTCTGAGGCTCACAAATACATCCGAATGGATGAAGCCAGACGCCTACACCACAGTTCGTATAAAGACGAAGGACCTGAAAGAGAAAGAGATGAAATCGAAATAGCAGCTCGGGAAACGGGAAACTCTAACCAGGCCAATTTTAGGAGATACAGAGGTGCTAGCTTGTCTAATAAAACTTACGCAATAATAGTGTAACACCCTTATCAGAACAATATTTTTCGAAGCGAAACTTAGCGGTAAACGGTAAAATTTTTTTTTTCAAAATTCAATCATTGCCAAACAACTTTGGTACAATTTAATATTTTATTCAATTTACGAAATTTTGGCAGCACAATGGCTAAAACTTACTAGTCTCCTGAAAAATTCAAAAAATTCACACGGCCTCTCAGAGGCACAACAAAACATATATCAATTATAGTCATTTACAACTCTTTAACTGACACAGCCAATAACTTATAAGGGCTACATTAGATACAGAAAATAATCTTGAGTACACTAGTTCTCGTCTCATTCTTAGGTCGTCCCTATGCTCATCATATCCCTGTCAGTTTCATCCTATCAAGTGGGGTCTATACATACAGTATGATGCAGATCAGATGCTGTCAAACAAGATGAAATGCTATGCAATGAATATATGATTTCATGTATGCAATAGAATACTGTCACGTATTCTCATATAATGCAGATGTTACAACCCATCCCGATACTATGTCATGTACAATCAAATCCCCACATCTATAAAGGAATCATTGACAGGTATATAGAGCATCTTAAACAACTTCAACTTTTTATCAATTTGCTCAATAGCATTTTAAATCAAGACAATCCAATCAAGGTATCTCTGTGTCCTGTATAAATTATCTGAACCCAATATACAATTCCTTTTTAACTTCCTGGCATACTCTTTTCACTTTTTCAAACAAAGAGGAGAGCGTGTAATCATCAGATTCCTAACACTTATACACCTATAATTGGCTTAATTAAAATTTAATTGAACAATAATAACATTAATTTCAATATTAATCAATAATTCAATATTTTTCCTTAATAAATTTAAAGGAAAAATTCAACAAATTAAGGAAAATTAAAAGATTTCGTAGTCACATACCTTAACGGTCGAATTCGCTTCAATTTACTTAATAATTTCCTCACCGGACCGGTCGCCGGAGCTTCGCCAGAATCTCGCCGGTGACAATCCGACACTGTCACCTCGTAGATCGGGATCCCCTCTTTCATTTTTCGGTGTCACGTGCCCAAATTCTTTCTTGGTTGGCCGGAATCCTGACTTGAATCACCCGCCAAATCCATTTTCGATCTACCGATCGCCGGCGTTTGAGGAACGATGGAATACACCGGAAGACTCACATCTTCGCCGGGAGTTGATCGGTGGTGGCGGTGTCCTCATCCGATGTCTTGATTCGCCGGAACGAACAAAAATTTCATTTAAACTAAAACTAAAAAAACTCGACGATCGGACCACCACAACGGAGGCCGGACGCCGGTGACAGGGAGAGGGCACGCCGCTCGTCGCCGTCACGGTGGTGGCCGACGTGAGGGGTGGCCGGCGGTGTCCCTTCTTCCCTTATTTCCCTTTCTCTTTTCTTTCTCTTTCTTTTTTTCTTTCTTTCTTTGTTTCATGGTCGAAGACCACTGCATTCTTTGGTTTTAGTTTTCTTTTTTTTTTTCTTTACATTTGGTCCACGTTTTTTTTCTCTTTGTTTGTTTCTTTATTGCCTTTATTTTATGATTGTGGCCACTAGGCCATAATCAATTGTCGATATTTTTTTTTTGTCTTGTCTTTTTTTTTCATATATTTATTTATTCATAATTTTACTATTTTAGTACCTAAAACTTTTGCTATTACTTTCAAAGCTCATATTCACATTAAAATCGATTCCATAATTTTTATCACATCAAAAATAGATGGGACATAAATTTTCAACTCAATCAGAGCCCATTATCGGTCCGATTTAAATTTATCAATCCAATCCAAAAATACCGGTGTTATAGAAAATTTTACTTTTTTTAGCCAAAATAATCTATATATTACTTTAGGCTTAACTGCAATTTTTTGTAATTTTCGGAGTCCATTTACTTTTTTTAAATATTTATACAATATTGAGTCAATTCCCCGATAATAAAAATTGACTCGCTAACTTTTTCATATTTTTGACTTTTCGTGATCCATTTGACCTCGGTTTCACTTTAAATTTCAACCCCGGACTCACCATGACCAATATTTTCCGATGGTCCAATAAAATATTTTTCACTTTCGTGTGCACTTTTCAGCCCCGAAAAATACTATTCACTGTCGGAAAATACTGTTCACGGCTAACCCGGTATTAAGGCCATTACAAATAGCCCTTAGGATGGAAGATAAGAAGAAAGATAGGTTCACACCCCTAAACACGTCCAAAGAGCAAATATTGGCTTGGATAAAGTAGAATGGATAGGTCAGTTAGCCAAAATCGATGAGGGAGGATGCCAACAAAGATCAAAGTCTATACTGCACCTTCCATGAGGACAGAAGACAAGAGATAAAAGAATGCAGGGAACTAAAGAGATAAATTAAGCACTTGATGCGGAAGGGCACCCTTTTATAATTCGTAAGATCGGAGTATAGGTTAAGGAGGCACCAGTCACCCACTCCTCAGCCAGGCAGGAACCAGTCTGGCCCAACAAAAAGGCCTCAGCTGGGGTCATCCATGTGATTATAGGAGGAAGACAGTATGGTGACTCCAGAAAGAGAAAGGCAAAGGACGTGCTCGCTATTAAGCCAGGTGCATATGCATTCCTCTGAACGGTCCAGTTCTCGATGGTGGATGGATCCCATATCAGGCATCCTCATATAGATGCACTAGTTGTAGAGCTGATCATTTAGGACTTTTTGGTCCAGCGAAAGCTGGTAGACACAGGAAGTGTAGTTAATTTAATCACTCTCGAGACGTACAAAACATTGGGAATATCAGAGAACCATTTGAAAGAAGTCAACATTCCCTTTATCAGCATATTCGGAAGGCATATCAAAGTGGAATAGTTAGTAAACCTACCCATCCAACTCGAAGATGATGCAGTGGTCTGAACATACCGAGTAGATTTTATGGTAATCAACATCCCTCTATCGTATAATGTAATTTTTGGTCAGCCTTTGTTGGCTGCAATTGACGTTTATATTTTTATTCAAAGTTTGATACTTAAGATCCGAACATAAAAGGGGGTCACAGTGTTGAGGGAAAATTAGGAGCATCTCGAGAGACAAATATGACCATGCTCAAGAAAGCCAGCCAACCCTACCACTTGATACAATGAACATACCGGATAAAAGGGATAGAAGAGCCAAGCCAAGAGAAATGTTACAGGTAGTTAAGCTAGTACCAGGCAAGACTGTTCAGATATTCTCCAAAAGGGAAAGCCCAGATAGAGAAGCCCTTATCTCGGTGCTCAGGGAGTTTATGGATGTTTTCACCTGGCAGCCTTTGGATATTAAAGGCATACCGAGGAAAATAATAACTTATTCCCTGAATATTCAGCAAGAATGCAAGCCGATTAAGTAAAAAAAAGGAATCACGCACCTGAATGGTAAATGGCCATAGAAAAGGAGATGAATACCTTGCTGGAGAGTGGATTCATCAAAAAAATCTTCTATCTAGAATGGCTAACTAATGTGGTGCTTGTCAAAAAGGGTAACGGGAAATGACGAATGTGTATGAACTTCACCGATTTAAATAAGGTATGTCCAAAAGATAGCTATATGCTACCAAATATTAATCTTTTGGTGGAATCAAAAATCGAATTTGAAGAGTATGATTTTCTTGATGCATTGACGGGCTACCATCAGATCCTTATGTCCTCAGCAGATGAAGAGAAAACCACTTTCATAACCTATAGAGGTACTTATTGCTACCGTGTTATGCTATTTGGGCTGAAAAATGCAAGGGCCACATACCAGAGGTGGATGAATTAGATCTTTGCCAACCAGTTAGGAAGAAATATGGAAATCTATGTGGATGATATGATCATCAAGAGCAAGATGTCATCAGATCTGCCTACCGAGCTCAAAGCGACCTTTCTCATTCTTTAGGGGCATGCCTTAAGTTGAATCTTAAGAAGTGCACTTTTGGTGTACAGTCCGAAAAGTTCTTCAGCTTTATGATATCGAAGAGAGGGATAGAAGCCAACCCAAAGAAGATTAAGATGATTTTAGACATGAAACCCCCAAGAATAGTTTGGGATGTACAAAAGCTTAATAGTTGGATCACAGTGTTAGAAATGTTCATTTCTTATTCAGTCAAATGATGTTTTCCATTTTACTAAGCAATCAATAATTTGAGAAACTTCAAATGAATAGAGGATTGTCAATGGGCCTTTGAAGCCTTGAAGCAATTATTTACAACCCCACTGCTTCTCATTGGACCACAAGTCGATGAAGTCTTATATGTCTACCTAGCTATCTCTGAAGGAGCGGTGGCTCGATTTTGATTTGGGAAGAGGATGGCCAATAATTTTTGATTTATTACACAAGCAAAGTCCTTCGAGGTTCCTAGCTGAGGTACCCCATTCTAGAGCAATTGACCTTTGCACTTATCACCACCACTGCAAAGCAGCATTCGTACTTCTAGGCTCATACAATATTGGTGTGCACCAATTTGAACCTGCAGAAGGTATTGCAAAGATCAGAAGCTTCAAGGAGGTTAATAGAATGGATAGCCCACCTGGAGAAATTCGATATTCGGTATGAACCATCCCCAGTAATGAAGGTGCAGATCCTAGCAGATTTTATGGCAGAACTGCATACACCAGTCCCCAAACCGATAAAGAGATATTGGAAGCTACATGTCGATGGTGCAGCATATTCAGAAGGAGTCAAAGTTGGAGTTCTGTTGATGAGCCAGGGAAGGTTTGCATTCGGGCAATGGCACGCATAACATTCCCTTCTTCCAACAATGTTGTGGAGTATGAAGCCCTATGTTAGAGACTACAATTGGCAATAAAAGTAAAACCTGATACTTTTGAGATCTTTTTTGAATCATAACGGGTTGTTAGCCAACTTAAGGGGAGCTTTAAGGCGAAAGATTGTTCAATGATTCAATATAAAGATTTTGCTTCCGCCCTCCTTGCCAAGCTAGACGGAGTCAGGAGTACTTAGTCAATCACATAGCTATCTCGTACAGAGAATCAGGAGACAGTTGCTTTGGCTAAACAAGTACCATCAACAGTCCAGTACAGACCACATATATCATCTTCATAACAGTCTCACAACCGACCTATTAAGCTTACTAGATTCAGATACAAAATCCAATGAATGGATGGTACCTCTCTATTTACCAACATTGTTAGAAGATCAGATGCAAGCCTGAAAGATAGCTCAAAGATCGAGCCTATATGTCGTACTGGATGAGAAGCTATATAGGTGATCTTTCTCAAATCCCTAAACTTTGTGTGTGAGCATCGAAGAAGGAGATTATATTCCTAGGAAAATTCATGAGGGGATTTATGGGGCCCATGAGGGAGCACAAGCCATTACTCAAAAAGCATTTTTGTAGGGATATTACTGGCCCATTATGAAGGCAAACATAAAAGCATTAGTCCAAAAATGTGATAAGTGCCAGAGATTTGCCAACATCTCACACATTAATTCGGTACAACAGAAATCGATACATAGCCCATGGCCTTTCGCCCAGTAGGGGATTGACGTATTGGGCCCGTTCCCCCAAGTAATTAGCCAGTGAAAGTTTTTAGTGGTAGCGGTCGACTATTTCACCAAGTGGGTAGAAGCCGAGCCTCTCGCAACTATCATTTCTGAAAACATTATCAAGTTTCTATAGAAAAATATCCTCACGAGATTCGTTATTCCACACTCTATTATATCTGATAATGGTAAACAGTTTGACTGATAGGCCTTTAAGACATTTTGCTCGGACCTGCATATTTAATTGTGCTTCACTTCAGTCTATCATCTGCAGTTCAATGGAATGATCAAAGTGACCAACAGAACCATCCTTTTCGAACTCAAAAAGAACTAGATGGAGCTAAAAGACTTTGGGTGGACAAGCTTAACAATGTGCTATGGGCATACCGAATCTCTCCCTAAGCAACAATAGGTGTAATGCCATTTATCCCGACTTATGGTATAGAGGCAGTCATTCCATGTGAGATAGAAGTACCGAGCACACGAGTATCCCAACATAATAGAGAACATGAAACCAACCTGCTGTATCACTTGGATTAGCTTAAAAAGTGCAGAGAGCTTGCCCAAATCCAATCAACAGCATACAAGAAGAGTATGTCAGGATATTAAGATCGTAAGGCCAAAGTGAAGTCTTTTTGTACCGGATAATTAGTCCTGAAAAGGTAGTCACCACCCAAACAACGGCAGGAGTAGGCAAGCTAGATTCTAACTGGGAAGGGCCATTCATGATACGAGAAGTCATCAACGAGGGCGCATACAGATTGAAAAACCTCTCTGGCAAAGTACTTCTGCACTCATGGAATGTGTCAAGCCTCAAGTTGTATTACCAGTAACTCGGCATACTTGCCATTCGGCACTTACTATATTTTCATCTATTTGTTACACATAGCTCAATGCCACCGCCGTTTCAGCTTCCTTTTTGCAGTTCATGAAAGCTCGATGCTATCGTCAGAATACTATTCTTTTTTTAAATTCTTCGGTGAATACCGTCAACATAACATACACTTGTAATGGATAATAGATTCAATAGAAGTTATTAATTTTGTCAAGCTTACAACAGTTTTGCCTACTAGTTCGGCATTTTTGCCAATATAACTCTACGACATTTGTTAAGCTCTTCGATGAATGCCACCCATGGAGCATATGATTTTAAACGATTAAGTTCTTCAGCGAATACCACCCACTGAATATGTTTTCTCAAAAGCAGAAAGCTATCTAACTAATAAACTGCTTATGTGATTAAGTTTGTACAACTTATCCACTTTACCGAGCCCATATCCTCGACAATTCTATGCTAAGTAATTTTTTTTCAAACATTTTTGGCTTAATCGCCATAAAATATACACTATAACTCCTAAGCCAGCTCGCCTACGATTATTATGAGAAAAGTTCAAATGACAAGGTAATGAAACCAATTACATAAAATATTTTATTTTACCCAATCAGTTCGGTCATATTCAAAAAATAAGAAACACAAAAAGGTTGGTCAAAATACTTCATTACTTTATAAAGGTTTATTATAAGAAGAGCTATTCCTCATTTGGATACACGTCATCCAAAGAAGATAAATCTAGCTTGGGGTACTTCCCCTTTACAATGGTGAAAATCTTGGTGCTAAAAACTATACACTTCTCGACCAAGGCCTTTGTTTTTTTTTCCTCACCCAGCGGCTGTTAGTGTAAGCCCTAGCCCCAATGCATTGTAACAAAACACTTGAAATTAATAAAATGAGGCATTTGTTTTATCTTTTGTATTCCTGTGCATGTCAATTGATAAAACTATCCAAGAATGTCGTTTCGGTTTAAGTTATCATGTGTGAGGCACATGGTTGTAAGACCTTGAAACAAATGAGACTTCATTCTAAACATCCCTAGTCAGTCATTGTTATGGGAATAACAATGAATTAAGACTAGTATGCTCTCTCTGATATTATGAGTTCTGTCTTACGGATCATTAGGACAAGAGTGTCAATCAGAGATCATAGATACATGTTAAAGAACATGGTATCTGGATACGATTCGCTCATGAGAACACTACATGGTACAAGTCATAAGTGTTTCTCATATGCAAGTTTTGTATCGGAGTTCTTAGACCTAAAATCTCTATAAAACTCTTTATGAATTACTGTGTACTTTGACATACACCTAACATGCTCGTAACAGAGTGACAAGTACGGGTATGATTGGGTATGCATTGATTCATGTTAGAGAGCATGAGAGAAGTGAAGGGATTACCCCTCTTAATAAGAGAGAAAATATCATCGGCCACTTGATCAGTGAACTGAGAAGTGTATGGCCATACCGAGATGAAATAATGAGTAATCATTATTTATCTAAGAGTTCAGTGTCACTGTGATATCAAGAAAGGAATTAATATATATAAGGATGACTAGTTCCATGCCTTATATTAATTCTGATATTTATGGGTAAGGGACTATACAAAATTGCATTAGGTCACTAAATGCCATATGCATTTTCATTTAATTTGGAATGCTATAATATCTTGCTAGAGAATATATATAGCCTTTTGAATTAATTTATTAATTCATTGCCAACATTAAATGGACCTATAGGATCGCACACAAAGCATTGGGCTTAAAATATTTAAATAATGTATTGGGCATTAATCTGGGCTTTTAATTAAAGTCAAATTAATGTGTGTAATGGGTTATAAAATTGCTATTGGCCTTGGTCCACGAGAGAGAGAAATTCAGCCCATAAGGTTTAATTTCAATTAATTAAATGTCTTGCATTAATTTAATTAATTGAGTATTAAAGCCTAAAAGACTTATGATCAAATTAAATCACTTCATTAGGAATATTAGTGGCCGAAATTCCTAGAGAAAAATTAAAGGAATTTCGGCACATGCTTAATATTTATTAAGTGATTTAGTTGATTAATATGTCTTATGTTTTATTTCAAATTTGAATTTTAAATTCAAAGGAGTTTAATTCAAAATATATTACTTATTTTTAGGAAGTGATTGAGGTTGAATTAATTATCTTAAGGTAGTAAATTCAGATTAAATACTTGCCAAAAAGATAATGATATATAAAGAAATAAAACCCTAGGAGACCTAGGAGTTGTGTTTGGCGTGAACCCTAATTCGTTTAGGTTTTGGCGTGAACTCCTCTCTCACTCGCTCTTAATTCTTTTGGTCCAATTTTCACAAGGAGAAAGGATTGTTCCTCATTCTCTTATGTTCTTGGGTAGTAATAGCAACCTAAAAGAAGTACAAAATCAAATTTTGTAGCTTCAAACTATAGCCATTACACAGTACCTTAAAAGAGAGCTAGCAATCTCGATTTTAAGCCGACGGTGCAATTGTGTATGTGAGAATAGAGGGAGTGACGTAAAAGGCTGTTCCTTGGCATTGGTGATCGAGATCTAAGGCGGACAAAGTCATCTTAGTTACTGGTCATCACCAAATTCAAGATTTAAAAGGCATCAAAAGTTGTAAGTTTCAAAAACCCTAAAATTGCATGTTTCATTTCTTGCTTCGGATTTGTATGGTATGTATGATGAAAAATTTTTGTTTTTCCGCTGCGTTATCATCACATTCATACCATGTCATATTCCATCAGTGGCCTCTTTCTTTAGCTCCACCTCTCTTTGCTTGCACTGCTCCACCTCGACTCGGAGGGCTTGATTGCCTTCTACTGAGCTAAAATGACTTCTAGCTTAGCAATTTTCCTTGTCGACTCTTTAACCCATTTTTTTTGCAGCAGAGACCTTCCGTGCAGCCTCATTCATCTTGAGCTGAAGGTTTCTGTAGCTAGACTCAGCTCGCCGCCATTTGCCAATCAAAGTGTTCATCTTGGCAATTGTGGCACCCATCAATATGGATCCTTGCAAGTACCATAGATAAAACAAAAGAGGGGTTAAAAAGGCGAGGCATCTACCGAATGAAGGAGGGAAACATTGCAACATACCTTCACTTGATGCCTTTTAATCCATACGGATAGTTGATCGACTTTTAGCTCGATAAGGGGAGCTATCTCTTTCGGCATGCATGACACTATATGTGCAAAGGTGTTGAAGCCATCATTTATTACGGAGTATTTACTCCCCTTTCTTCTTTCAATACTCATAGACCTCGACAGTCAGGGTTCAAAGATCTTTCTTATCTTTCTCACTTGATCCACCTACCTCATCTGTCGAGCTGAGTTCAAACTCCCCGACATGTCGACTTGAGACCCAAACGAGGGTGGAATTACCCAATACCTCCATAATAGTGGGAGTTTGAATGCCTTCGGTAGGTTAAGTAGATACTACCTCAAGCATAACAAGAAGCACGTTGGGAGTGGCTTCCGCAATCTTTCGCCTCTTAGCCCTTATTATCTCGACAACTCTACTTTTTTTCTTCATGGCTACAAAAAAGAAGAAAATTAAAAAGAGAGTATTAGTAACATTAATAAATAAGGGATAAGACTACGTCTTTTCTTTCGAAAGATGATCCCGAAATTATAAGGATCGTGCAAGTTTTGAAGGTTCCATTTGTCATGGGCAAGCTCCCTCCACCGAGCCAAGATCAGCTTCTCCTCCTCAGTCAATTACAAACCATTGTCGTTCCTTTTGGTAAAGCAACCCCACTTGCTATATGAAAATGTTTATTGTCAATTGTTAGGGGTTGCTATTGGTAATGCTTCACGTATGTACGTTTTTGTAATTATTTTTGCTTTCTTTAATATGCACTATTAAAGCCTTATTTGCTACAACTTGTTATTTGAAATTGTTTCTTATCAATTGTTAGGGTCCGATACCAGCAATGCTTTATGTACTACCAATGGTCGAGCATAAATGGTGTGTAAGATACATCTATACAAGTTAAAGCAAAAAGTGAAGGGGAGAATAATTGAGAAATGCTTTTGGATATATGCTTGGAGCACTTTTAAGGAGGAATTTAATGAAAACTTATTGGCTATGGATGAAATCAGTAAGAAAGTTGCCAATGAAATTATTTCTTATGCACCACAAACATGGTGTGGGCTTATTTCAGCAGTAAAAGCAAGTGTGCAATGGTTAACAATAACATATCAAAGAAATTCAATTCACGGATTATTACAATAAGGTTTAAACATATTGTTAAGATGGTTAATGAGATTAGGATCAAAATAATAAACTTATTGAAAGAGAATGAGAAAGATGTGACAAAGTAGATCAATGATTATAGTCCAAAGTGCATAGAGCTTTATGAAGATTAGGCAGACATAGCATCAGGATGCAGGATTGATCAAAATGGAGCTAAGAGTTATGAAGTCAGCAAAGGTAATGATAGGCATCGTGTTAGTTTGGAGAATGAGCAATGTACTTGTAGGGTTTAGGATTTAACTGGTATTATATACCCCCATGCAATTGTTGCCTATTTCCACAGGGAAGAAGATCTAGTTAATCATATCTCAGCCTACATCTCCTGTTCCAAAAATGCCAGAAATGCCACGAAAAATAAGGAATAAAGATAAGAAGGAGACAAAGAAATTTAAGCAAAAAATTGATGACAAACCAGCAACACAAAATTGATCAAATAAATAAAAAGGTCTAGAGATCCAAAAGCTGTCTAAAAGGGGGAAAAACAAAGTTATCGTAGATGTGGAAAATATGAACATGATAAAAGGAGCTACAAAAAGTAATAATGATGTCAATACTGTAACATATTTCTTTCATTGTTCATGGTATTACTTGCTGGTTGTATTTGAATTTCTTGTTTTGTCCTAGGTACTTAATAAGAAAGACCTACAAAATGATTCACCATTGCATGGAAATGCAACTAAGCAGATACTGCACAACAAACTGAAGTGGCCCCTATACCATCTACTGGACCTGATACAGCAATAGCTGTAGATGGGATTGATGATCCTGTTTCCAGTAAATGTAGAAGACCTAATGCCATTTTGAGAAAAAGTTCCCTTCAATGCAAAGGCGAATCACATTATGCAGATAAAGAATAGGGTTTTGGAATTTCTATAACGACAATGGTAATATCATTTACAATGTAAGTTATATTTTATATAAACTAAATATGTTCCAACAATTTTTCTTTGCAGGTTTTTTGTCCATTTTATTTTTTTATAATTTTTACCCTTTTTTGAGATCCACGTGATTTACGCATAGGGGACAAATTTCAGCTGACTTGTCCCTTGTCACTTCAATGCAACATGTCAACACCAAGAGCTCCACGTGTTATCTTGCACACCACGTCAATGATCAACTGATAGAGATTGGTCAAATAGATGGCAACATAAAATTAAGGGTGATATTATTCCCAATTTTGAAGTTTCAGGGGTAACATTGCATCAAATGAAATTTTAAGGGTGAAATTGATCATTTTGCAAAATTTTGGAGGAATTTGCACTTTCAGCCTTTAGATTTTAACTACTGAAATCTTCTGATATTGATAAAGATAAATTAGTGTTGAATTATTTTTTTATTAACTTAAAAAAATTTTTTGTAATATTTTTTATTGTATTGATATTAAATTTTAATGACTTTTATTTTATTCATATTTTTTATGTTTAAAATTTACAAAATTTATATTTTAATTTATGGATGTAATTTTTTTAATAAAATATAGGATAATTGTATATATTAAATTTTTTAATGATTAGTCGATTGCATTTATTGGTTAACCGGTTGTTAATAGAGTTGGCTTAAAGTTGAATTTTAAAAAAGTGATGTTAATGGATTGGATTTGTAAAATAGGCCATAAACTGATTAACCATGAACTATTCCAAAATTGATAGTTAACCGGTTCTTTTTTTATATATATAAAAGAGGAAGAAAGAAAAACAGTACTCATAACAAACTAAAGTAATCTTAAAACATAAAGGCTTATGTTATCTTGCTTAAGACGATCCTTCACCCATGAAGGAGGAGTTCCAAACCAGCTGCAATCTTCATTGCCATTCAAATCTTCCTTGATTAATGCATCTGCGACTGAGTTATTTTCTCTTTTGATGTGCTGGAGACGAACCTGCCATCTTAGTGTCATCAAGAGTTTAATAACCTGAACTAAATTTGAGAGATAATGCTCTGTGTCCATTTGAGTGTTTATGCAATTAACAAGCTCCAAGTTGTCGGTTTGAATAAGCAGTTTTCTCCATTTTCTATCCCACGCCATCTCCAGCCCCTTTTTAATTGTCTAAAATTTAGAGTATAAAGCACCTGTATTGTTTAACTTTAATGAAAAACCACCTAGCCAAGAGCCTATATTATCTCTAAAATACCCCACCAGCTTTGCAACTAACTCTTCTAGCATGTGATGTGCCGTCAGTATTTAGGGCCACCCGTCCTACTTCCGACAGCTGCCAGCACTTCGTTTAGGTTCTTCCTTCCTTCCTAACAGATGCTATACCCTTTAGAGAATAGGCACAAAATATATCTGATTTCACTGCATTAATAATAATCTTGATTTTGGTATTATAAGAGATAATGGAGTTATTAAAAACTCTCTCATTTCTCCATCTCCAAAGAAACCAAATAGTGAAATCAAAAATAATTCTCCAGTCCGAAGCATATCTACCTGAGAATTTTCCTTGCAAATTCAAAGGTAGCCAACTCTCACAACTTGTAAAAAAGAACTGGCCTCTTTCTTGTATATTTATCAACCCGCTCCATACCTTCCTTGCTTAAAGACAGTCTCTTAAAACATGTAACAAGTCTTTTTCTCCTTGCTTGCAAATGGGGTATATGTTTGACTCGGTAATGTATCTTCTTGCTCGTTCTCCATTTGTTAATAGCTTGTTATGTAAGCAAAACCAAATGAAGCATCTGATTCTTTGGGGTCTTTGCCATGTCCACGCCATATGCCACTTTTTGTTATCTCTACCATTGTCTTTATTATGAAGGAGATCATAAGCTGATTTGATTGAAAAGTTCCCAGATGTTGCTGCCTTCCAAACCATTGTATCATTCCCCATTAAGACATTTGGTGGTAAGTATTCACAGATTTTGTCTATTACCGTTCATGGGAGAAGGGGGGTTGATTCTTTGGATATTCCTGTTGCCCATTGAATTAACTGCATCTATGACTCTCCAGTGAATCATCTCGGTTGGTACATCACACACCACTTGATCTATTAGTTTGTAATCACCGCACCATTTATCTTGCCAGAACCGCACCAACAATCCATTTCTCATGCAGATGCTGGTATTGGAGGAGACAAACGGCCATAATTTAACTAAGTTTCTCCAAATTAGGGTGCGCCTGGTTGTTTGAATGCTGACGGCTCCCTCCTTAGTTTCCTTGATGTATTTACCACACATTACTTGAACCTATAGAGCATTTTCTTCCTTTATAGATCTCCAAACCAATTTTGCCATGAAAGCTTGATTTAGCTCCTTAAGATTTTGAAGCCCCAATCCACCCCTATTTTTTGGTCTGCACAATCGTTCCCAGCTAAGCAAGTAGATTTTCTTTTGATCTACATTAGAACCTCGAAGAAAATCTCTACAAATTTTCTCAATTTTATTGCACACATTATGGGGGAAAATTAGAGATTGTAAAGCATAGATTGGCATAACCATCAAAATCGACTGGACTAAAGTGACACGTCCCGCAAATGAGAGAGAGTTTGCCTTCCATCCGCTTAGTCGATTTTGGATTATATCTATTAGATATTGGAAATAACAGCCTTTATTCCTGCCATTTATAATTGAAACTCCAAAATGGTTACCCAGATTTGTAGTGGATACAAAACCAGATGTCATCTCCAATTTTCTTTTTAACTTCGAGTTGACATTCTTAGAAACAAGCAAAGCTGTCTTATTCTTATTAATTTTCTATCCCGAACATTCGCAAAAGTCTTCTAAAACATTGCAAATAAGTGACATGTTGGCCTCTGTTGCTTCTGCAAATAGAAGTAAGTCATCTGTAAAGAAAACATAAGAAATGGGTACTCCGATTTTACCCATTCTTATTGGTTTCCACCGACCATCATTAGGATTTATTGATCGCCTAGGACAACCTTTCCATGCAAAGGACGAAAAGGTTGCCTCACTCTCTTAGTCAGCTTAAAAGGATTAGAAGCCACACCATTCCATAAAATCTTAGCACTACTGTACTCCCAGCTGTTGATCAAGACTTGAATAAAAGAGTCATAAATAAAATCCCATCGTAATCTATCGTAAGCTTTTTTAAGGTCAACCTTTACAATCATCCATCATTTTCTGCCTTGTTTAAGCCTCATTGAGTGAGCCACCTCTTGAGTGATGAGAATACTGTCTATGATTTGTATTCCAGGAACGAAGCTTGATTGGTTTTTGCTAATGATATTGACTAAGCAAGGTTTGATTCTATTGGCTAGAACCTTCATCAAGACTTTGAAAATGGCTGGAAGTAAACTAATAGGCCTGAAATTAGTCATGTTGGTTGGCTTGTCTTTCTTGGGAATAACCGTGATGAGAGACCGGCATAGCATTGGATCTATTTTTTGTCCCTTTATGCTTTTATTTACAAAACGACAGACAGATTGCTTAACGATATCCCATTTGCTTTGAAAGAAACCTACACATATTTCGTCATTCCCTGGAGGTTTCATGCTGAATAAAGCCTCCCAAACTTCTATTTCTGTGACTTCGACTTCAATCATCTTAAAAACTCTTCTAGTGATCTTGTCAAAATTGTTAGTGTAAGCCCTAGCCCCAATACATTGTAACGAAACACTTGAAATTAATAAAATGAGGCATTTGTTTTATCCTTTGTATTCCTGTGCATATCAATTGATAAAACTATCCAAGAGTGTTGTTTCGGTTTAAGTTATCATGTGTGAGGCACATGGATTGTAAGACCTTGAAACAAATGAGACATCATTCTAAATATCCCTAGTCAGTCATTGTTATGGGAATAACAAATGAATTAAGACTAGTATGCTCTCTCTGATCTTATGAGTTCTGTCTTACGGATCATTAGGACAAGAGTGTCAATCAGAGATCATAGATACATGTTAAAGAACATGGTATCTGGATTCGATCCGCTCATGAGAACACTACATGGTACAAGTCATAAGTGTTTCTCATATGCAAGTTTTGTATCGGAGTTCTTAGACCTGAAATCTCTATGAAACTCTTTATGAATTACTGTGTACTTTGACATACACCTAACATGCTCGTAACAGAGTGACAAGTACGGGTATGATTGGGTATACACTGATTCATGTTAGAGAGCATGAGAGAAGTGAAGGGATTATCCCTCTCGATAAAAGAGAAAAATATCACCGGCCACTTGATCAGTGAACTGAGAAGTGTATGGCCATACCGAGATGAAATAATGAGTAATCATTATTTATCTGAGAGTTCAGTGTCACTGGAATATCAAGAAATGAATTAATGTATATAAGGATGACTAGTTCCATGCCTTATATTAATTCTGATATTTAAGGGTAAGGGACTATGCGAAATTGCATTAGGTCACCAAATGCCATCTGCATTTTCATTTAATTTGGAATGCTATAATATCTTGCTAGAGAATATATATAGCCTTTGAATTAATTTATTAATTCATTGCCAACATTAAATGGACCTATAGGATCGCACACAAAGCATTGGGCTTAAAATATTTAAATTAAGTATTGGACATTAATTTGGGCTTTTAATTAAAGTCAAATTAATGTATGTAATGGGTTATAATATTGCTATTGGGCTTTGGTCCATGAGAGAGAGAAATTCAGCCCATAAGGTTTAATTTCAATTAATTAATTATCTTGTGTTAATTAAGTTAATTGAATATTAAAGCCTAAAGGAATTTAAATTAAATTAAATCACTTATATATTTAATTAAGTGATTTCATTTATTTAAATGTCTTATGTTTTATTTCAAATTTGAATTTAAATTCAAAGGAGTTTAATTCAAAATATATTACTTATCTTTAGGAAGTGATAGAGTTTGAATTACATATCTTAGGATAGTTGAATTCAGATTAATGACTTGCCAAAGGATAAGCATATATATTAAAAGAAATAAAACCCTAAACCTAATTTTTTTTGTGGCATGAATAGTAACTCGTGAATAGTGACTCTCTCTCTCTTAATTCTTTTGTTCAATTTTTCACAAGGAGAAAGGATTGTTCCTCATTCTCTTGTGTTATTGAGCAGTAATAGCAATCTAAAGGAGTACAAAATCAAGTTTTGTAGCTTCAAACTATAACCATTACACAATACCGAAAAAGAGATCTAGCAATCTCGTTTTTAAGCCGACGGTGTAATTGTGTGTGTGAGAATAGAGGGAGTGGCGCAAAAGGCTATTCCTTGGCGTTGGTGATCGAGATCTAAGGCGGACAAAGCCATCTTTGTTGCTGGTCATCATCGGAATAAAAGTTTTAAAAGGCATCAAAAGTTGTAAGTTCGATAACCCTAAAATTGCATGTTTCGATTCTATCTTTGGATATGTATGGTATGTATGATAAAATTTTTGTTTTTTCGCTGTGCTATCATGATTATCATACCATGTCATATTCCATCAGTGGTATCAGAGCCTAGACATGCTTATTTTAGTGCTTTAGATGCATGAAAAAATTAATTGAAAATCGTTATTTTGAAAACATGCAAATCTGAAATTTTCTGCTTTGAGTTTTTTGCATTGTTTTGGTGTAAAAACGATTTTAATTGATTAGATAGGTATTATAATTAATATGACATGTTAATATACTGTCCTAAGATATTATTAGGGCTGGTAATGGTCGGATTTAATTATTTATACCTGATGGTACATGTTAATTATGAAACTAGGTGCTAGTTGGCATGTAAATTGCTAGTTTAACAACTAGTTTTCAAAATTAAATGTAAAAACGTTTTTGGCATGTTTGTAAGTGATATTTAAAGATTAATTATCAGGTTTGGACATTTTTTAAATTTGGTTTTAATTCTGGTCCATGATAATTTAATTGATTAATTTTAAAATCACTTAAAACAATGACTAGTTTGTGTTTGTTACATGTTTAATCAACATTGTTTGCTTTGTTTTGATTAAAATGGTAAAAACACATTTAGATTAAAATGGTACATAATATTAAATCAATATTTATGGACTTATTTAGATTATTAAATGACTCATAAAATTGATTTAAATGTTTGTGCATTTCATGGCATTACATAAGCATTAAACAACTAGTTTTGTTGTTTGTTTGTTTTTGCATGAATGCCGTGTTCTATTATATGTGTTCTTCATGATTTTATTTTTAATTCATGTTAGCACATATTATATGTATTTTTAATGTTTATGGGCTGTATGACATAAAATTAAAATGGCAAAATTGGAAATTATACTAGAGTTGATTTATGGCACAAATCTAACTAGTTTGTGTTTTGGGCTTTTAAGAGAACTTATTCAATAAGAGGATTTAGTCCATTGGGCTTCGGCCCAGGCCCATCACGGGGTCTTCTCTTAAAGGTTCAAGTACACAATTTCCATTAATGGGCTTGGCTAAATTGATTAAAATTGGACTTTGTCTGATCCATGAATGCTATGTATATTTATTTGCTTGTTTGGTGTGATGAATGGATATGCATGGTGCATTCATGGGCCCTGGGTTTTTGTAATTAAATATGGCCTGCGTGCCATTATATTTTATTGTAAAAGTTTCATTTATTTCTTAGAATAGAATTTATTTGAAGACTTTGTAAATCAAGACGAAGCCCACCGGAGTGGAGAAGCCCAACTCGAAGATTCTTATGTAATAGTATAGAATCTTAGTTGTAGGTTTTTGGGCCCATGTTTGTCACGCTTTACTTTATGCAATTATATATATATGCATGCTATGTATGGATGACAAAGCGTATGCCATGTAAGCCGTAATAAAATGAATCCCTAAAAACAGTAAGTCACAAAGTTGCCTTCCTAATTCGAAACATGTCAAGGCATCGATCATCGGTCACGTAGACTAGGAGTCCTAGATGCGCTCGATTATCTTTGTGAGGCATGGGTTGTGAATGTAGGTTGGACTTATCATGGAAAGGGATGCCCGGACCTAGGCGACTAATAAATGGGTTGTGCTATAACATCTTAAGATGTTAGCCCATTTGATCCAAGAGTCATGTATGAGACATGGTTGGAGTTTTCCTACCTAAGTAACTTAACTTGTTAGGTGTACAAGCTCAGCTTGACTAATAAGTTGTTGTGAAAAGTGGATCTTGGCCCACATTAAATCACTAACGCAAATTATTTAAAGGGATATTAATTCGGTTTGTGGGATCATAAATAAGACCTCATTTAATCTTGCTAAATTTTAATTGTAGATTGAAAATGGCATCTTCAAATAATAATTTCTCATTGCGATCGGTCCTTGAAAAGGACAAATTAAATGGTACAAATTTCATAGACTGGTCTCGAAACTTAAGAATAGTTCTTAAGCAAGAGAAAAAGTCGTATGTTTTGGATGCACCCTTGCCTGAAGAACCAGGAAGGAACGCCTCTGCGGTTCAAAAGGAAACTTTTGAGACCAAGAAGAGCGACTCTAACGATGTGACCTGTCTGATGCTGGCCACTATGGTGCCTGAATTGCAAAAGCAATTTATGGACCAAGAGGCTTATGCGATCATGGTGCACCTTAAGGAGATGTTTCAAGAGCAAGCTCGTCACGAGAGGTTCGTGACAACAAAGGCATTAATTTCTTGCAAGATGGCTGAGGGTACACCTGTTAGTACCCATGTACTCAAGATGAAAGGGTATCTTGATACTCTTGAGAAGCTTGAGGTACTAGTGCCAAAGGAATTGGCCACTGACTTGATCTTAGGATCATTGTCTGCTGCTTATGATCCATTTGTGATGAATTATAACATGCATGCAATAAACAAGTCAGTCACTGAGCTTCATGGGATGCTTAAGAATGCTGAAGAAAACATTCGAAAGACCAATCCCGTTCTAATGGTTCAAAAGGGAATTAAAAAGGGACCCGCTAAGGGAAAGGGAAAGGGAAAGGCAAAACCCAAGTCAAGTGGGAGTGCACCTCAGGCCCAATCCAAGCCCAAGGCGCCAAAACTCAAAGAGAGTGAGAGCACTTGCTTCCATTGCAACAAGATAGGGCATTGGAGGAAGAATTGCGCTATCTTCAAGGAAGAACAAAAGAAGAATGGAGCCAAGGCGTCCAGTTCTGGTATTTTTGTTGTTGAAATTAACCTTTCTATTTCTACCACTTGGGTATTGGATACCGGTTGTGGTTCTCACATTTGTTCAAATGTGCAGGGGCTAAGAAATAGGCGGTTACTTGGGAAGAATGAAGTGGACCTCCGTGTGGGGAATGGAGCACGAGTTGCTGCCATGGAGATAGGCGAATATCACCTCACTTTACCTTTCGGACTTTGTATTATTTTGAATAATTGTTATTATGTGCCTGCTATGAGCAGAAACATTATTTCAGTTTCATGTTTGGATAATGATGAATTTGATTTTGTTATTAAAAATGGCAATGCTCATATTCGTCGCCAAGGCATTTCTTATGACAATGCCATGTTGCAAAATGGCCTTTATATCCTTGATTTACAAAACAAAGAGTCGATATACAACATTAATACAAAGAGGGTTAAATCAAACGAATTGAACCCTACTTACTTTTGGCATTGTCGTTTAGGACATGCAAACGAAAAATGCATTTCAAGACTCCACAAAAATGGAGTGCTTGGGTCATTTGACTTAGAGTCTTATGACACATGCGAGCCATGTTTGCATGGAAAAATGACAAAGAGTCCTTTTAACAAGAAAGGTGAAAGGACTAATGGCTTATTGGAACTAATACATACCGATGTATGTGGACCATTAAGTACACAAGCTAGAAGTGGTTTTAGCTACTTCGTGACTTTCACAGATGACTTCAGTAGATATGGCTATGTCTATCTAATAAAGTACAAGTCTGAAACTTTTGAGAAATTCAAGGAGTTTAAGAACGAAGTCGAAAACCAACTTGGCAAAAGTATAAAAGCCATTCGATCAGATCGAGGTGGCGAATACTTAAGCCAAGAGTTTGATGATCATCTAAAAGAGTGTGGTATTATTTCACAGCTCACTCCTCCTGGAACACCGCAATGGAATGGTGTGTCCGAAAGGAGAAATCGAACTATGTTGGACATGGTTCGATCTATGATGAGTCAAGCTAATCTTCCTATCTCTTTTTGGGGTTATGCATTAGAAACTGCTGTGTTTCTATTGAACCGTACTCCAACTAAAGCAGTTGAGAAGACACCATACGAGGTATGGACTGGGAAAGAACCTAATATGTCTTTTCTCAAGATTTGGGGCTGTGAAGCACATGTTAAGAAATTAACATCTGACAAACTAAAGTCCAAATCGACTGTCTGCTTGTTTGTGGGCTATCCCAAAGAAACAAAGGGATACTACTTTTACTCACAAGCCGAGAACAAAGTATTTGTTGCTCGCAAGGCTGTTTTCTTGGAAAAGGAGTTCCTTCTCAAGAAAGACAGTGGGAGTAAAGTAGAACTTGGAGAAATTCAAGTGCCACAAGCTCCTATAGAGGATGGTTTGGAAATGGGATCAAGTTCACAACCAGTTGTGGAACAAGAACCCATTACACAAGTACCTAGAAGGTCTGGTAGGGTACGTCAGGAGATTGAGAGATATGGATTTCTAATCACTGACAGTGACACTATTGAGTTAGTAGATCGTGAGGATCCTACTACCTACCGAGAAGCTATTGAAAGCCCAGACTCGGATAATTGGCTTGAAGCCATGAAATCCGAGATGCAATCAATGTACGATAACCAGGTTTGGACCTTGGTTGATCCACCAGAAGGTGCTAAGGTAATTGAATGCAAGTGGTTATTCAAACTAAAAGCTGATAAGACCTATAAAGGTAGACTAGTAGCAAAAGGTTTTCGACAAACTCATGGTATAGACTATGACGAGACCTTTTCGCCTGTAGTCATGCTCAAGTCCATTAGGATCTTGCTTGCCATAGCTGCATATCATGATTATGAGATATGGCAAATGGATGTCAAAACTGCTTTCCTTAACGGAAATTTACTTGAGGATGTGTATATGACACAGCCTGAAGGTTTTGTCAATCCCAAGCATCCTAAGAAGGTATGCAAGCTTCAAAAATCCATTTATGGATTAAAGCAAGCATCCCGAAGTTGGAATCTTCGCTTTGATGAGGCAGTCAAAGAATTTGACTTCATCAAGAACGAAGATGAGCCTTGTGTGTACAAGAAGGTTAGTGGGAGCATAGTAGTGTTTCTGGTCATATATGTGGACGACATCCTTCTCATTGGGAATGATATTCCAACATTGCAAAAGGTTAAGCAATGGTTGGGAAAATGTTTCTCAATGAAAGACTTAGGTGAAGCCGAGACAATACTTGGTATTCGAATCTATAGAGATAGATCGAATCGGCTTTTGGGACTAAGTCAAGAAAAGTACATAGACAAAGTACTAAAGCATTTTAGTATGGGAGACTCAAAGAAAGGGTACATACCTTTGGCTTTGGGAGTTCCTTTGACTAAAGAACAGTGCCCTAAAACCAAAGAGGAAAGGGACAACATGAGTAGAATCCCATATGCATCTGCTATTGGATCTATCATGTACGCTATGTTATGTACTAGATTGGATGTTGCTCATGCACTGAGTATAACCAGTAGGTTTCAGCAAGACCCTGGTGAGAAGCACTGGTCTGCTGTAAAAGGGATCCTTAAGTACCTGCGAAGGACTAAGGATCACTTCTTGGTGTATGGTGGTCAAGAAGAGCTCGTCATACAAGGTTATGCCGATGCTGCTTTTCAGACCAGCACTCAGGATTCTAGATCGCAATCTGGGTTTGTTTTTGTTTTGAACGGTGGTGCTGTCAGCTGGAGAAGCTCAAAGCAAGAAACCGTTGCCGACTCAACTACAGAATCTGAGTATATTGCAGCAAGTGAGGCTGCAAAAGAGGCTGTTTGGATTAAAAATTTCATTAATGGATTAGGAGTAGTCCCAAGCATCCTAGATCCATTAGAAATTTTCTGTGACAATAACGGGGTCATCGCACAGGCTAAGGAGCCCCGATCACACCAGAAATCCAAACACATACTCAGAAGGTACCACCTGATCAGAGAAATCATTGATCATGGGGACGTCAAGGTTAGCAAGATATCAAGTGAAGACAATGTAGCAGATCCTTTGACGAAACAGTTACGTCCAAATCTGCACGAAGCTCATTTGAGAGCGTTCGGTCTTAGGGCTATGCCCAATTGGGACTAGTGCTAGTGGGAGATTGTTAGTGTAAGCCCTAGCCCCAATACATTGTAACGAAACACTTGAAATTAATAAAATGAGGCATTTGTTTTATCCTTTGTATTCCTGTGCATATCAATTGATAAAACTATCCAAGAGTGTTGTTTCGGTTTAAGTTATCATGTGTGAGGCACATGGATTGTAAGACCTTGAAACAAATGAGACATCATTCTAAATATCCCTAGTCAGTCATTGTTATGGGAATAACAAATGAATTAAGACTAGTATGCTCTCTCTGATCTTATGAGTTCTGTCTTACGGATCATTAGGACAAGAGTGTCAATCAGAGATCATAGATACATGTTAAAGAACATGGTATCTGGATTCGATCCGCTCATGAGAACACTACATGGTACAAGTCATAAGTGTTTCTCATATGCAAGTTTTGTATCGGAGTTCTTAGACCTGAAATCTCTATGAAACTCTTTATGAATTACTGTGTACTTTGACATACACCTAACGTGCTCGTAACAGAGTGACAAGTACGGGTATGATTGGGTATACACTGATTCATGTTAGAGAGCATGAGAGAAGTGAAGGGATTACCCCTCTCGATAAGAGAGAAAAATATCACCGGCCACTTGATCAGTGAACTGAGAAGTGTATGGCCATACCGAGATGAAATAATGAGTAATCATTATTTATCTGAGAGTTCAGTGTCACTGGAATATCAAGAAATGAATTAATGTATATAAGGATGACTAGTTCCATGCCTTATATTAATTCTGATATTTAAGGGTAAGGGACTATGCGAAATTGCATTAGGTCACCAAATGCCATCTGCATTTTCATTTAATTTGGAATGCTATAATATCTTGCTAGAGAATATATATAGCCTTTGAATTAATTTATTAATTCATTGCCAACATTAAATGGACCTATAGGATCGCACACAAAGCATTGGGCTTAAAATATTTAAATTAAGTATTGGACATTAATTTGGGCTTTTAATTAAAGTCAAATTAATGTATGTAATGGGTTATAATATTGCTATTGGGCTTTGGTCCATGAGAGAGAGAAATTCAGCCCATAAGGTTTAATTTCAATTAATTAATTATCTTGTGTTAATTAAGTTAATTGAATATTAAAGCCTAAAGGAATTTAAATTAAATTAAATCACTTATATATTTAATTAAGTGATTTCATTTATTTAAATGTCTTATGTTTTATTTCAAATTTGAATTTAAATTCAAAGGAGTTTAATTCAAAATATATTACTTATCTTTAGGAAGTGATAGAGTTTGAATTAATTATCTTAGGATAGTTGAATTCAGATTAATGACTTGCCAAAGGATAAGCATATATATTAAAAGAAATAAAACCCTAAACCTAATTTTTTTTGTGGCATGAATAGTAACTCGTGAATAGTAACTCATGAATAGTGACTCTCTCTCTCTTAATTCTTTTGTTCAATTTTTCACAAGGAGAAAGGATTGTTCCTCATTCTCTTGTGTTATTGAGCAGTAATAGCAATCTAAAGGAGTACAAAATCAAGTTTTGTAGCTTCAAACTATAACCATTACACAATACCGAAAAAGAGATCTAGCAATCTCGTTTTTAAGCCGACGGTGTAATTGTGTGTGTGAGAATAGAGGGAGTGGCGCAAAAGGCTATTCCTTGGCGTTGGTGATCGAGATCTAAGGCGGACAAAGCCATCTTTGTTGCTGGTCATCATCGGAATAAAAGTTTTAAAAGGCATCAAAATTTGTAAGTTCGATAACCCTAAAATTGCATGTTTCGATTCTATCTTTGGATATGTATGGTATGTATGATAAAATTTTTGTTTTTCCGCTGTGCTATCATGATTATCATACCATGTCATATTCCATCAAAAACTACCTTGGATTGGGTAGGCAGGGGCGAAGGCTCTTTCTTTAGAATAAAGCTGTGTGTAGTATGCCATGGCATTTGCTTTCATTTCTTCATTATTTAAGCTCCATCTGCTGTCTGTCAACTGAAGTCTCTCAATCTTCATTTTATGTTTTTTGATGCAATGTTTGCTATGAAAGTAAGTAGTATTTCTATCTCCTTCATGGTCCAATCTACATTGGCCTTTTGTTTCCACAATAACTCCTTTTGACTGAGAACATTTTCATACTCACATCTGACTTTAGATTCAATTTCAGATAAATGATGAGAGTAATGCCTTTCAAGAGCTCGGCTAATTCCATTTAACCTGTTAAGCAGCTTCCTCTTCCTCCAAAAAATGTTACCAAACACCTCTCTATTCCACACCGAAATTTTTTCTTGGAAATGAGCCATTGTTGAGGAAATGTCATTCGAGTTCCAGTCTGGGTAAATGTTGGACATTTGAATACTCAAATTTTTATCTCCAGCTCAGATTACACACAACTCTATCTAACATCTCTTGGACATTTCCTCTTTGCCAAGTGAACTTGGGACCTTAGAACCCAAGGTCTAATAAATTGCATTTAGTCATGCATTCTTGAAATAAAGGGCAACGTTTGCTACCTCTAGGAGAGCCTCTTGATTTTTCATGAGCAAAAAAAATAATTAAAATCTCCAGCCAAGCACCACGGGTCTGATAGGCCATTGTTAAGGTTGATGATATCAGACCATAAACTCCTTCGATTTAAGGCTATAGGATCTGCATAAATCTCTGTAAAAATGGAGTTTGAATTATCTTGGTGGGTGATTTTTAAGTTTACCCACTGAGAAGAGTAGGAAACCACTCTGATAGTAACAAAGTTTTTCCACAAAACCCAAATGCCTCCTAAAAAATCGGACACTTCTACCTGAAAGGACTGATCGAAGCCAATATTTTTGATAGTTTTTTCTGCCATACTACCACTCACTCGAGTTTCTAAGAGAATAAGGATAGACACCCTAAATTGACGGCACAAATCTCTAACAATATTGATAAAATTTCTTGAGCCGGCTCCTTGAAATTTCTAGACTAACAAGTTGATGTCCATTAATGTAGATTGTTCAGCAATCATTAAGAAAAACCCGTTAATTATGATCAGTGTCATCATCTACTTGATCAAATTTGCGGCATCCTTGATCGCCCTCTTTATTTTTGTTAAGCGAGGCCTTCTTATTTGCTAGCTGAAGTATGGTTTGCTCAACTAAACCTTCTGGAATCCATGTGATTTAGGCTATTTTTAAAGTGCTCTTGGATTTCTTTTTCATCAGCAAGTCTGGAGGTCGACTACCTCTATTCCTTTCGGATTTCAAGTTTCTATTGGAATTGAAATGAGAAGAAGATGAGAGAATAGTGGGTTTTCCAGCTATCACTGCCACATGTTTGCTTTCATCAAGAATTTTAATCACTACATTTTGGGTGTCTCCCATTAAATGGCCTACTGGATTAATTTCATGGTTTTTTCCCATTGCATCATCTTCTTCTGTGGTTGCCCTTTCCTAAAGAGCAGTTCCCCTTATTTTCGTCTTAGAGTTTCCATTTATTACTTTTGTTTCATCTGTCACAGTAGTGACGTCTTCCTCAATCATCTGGTCAACTTCATTTGTTCTGTTTTTATCATCTGCTTGGATTCTCTTAAATTTGTCCTTGTATTTCACATGTTCAACTTTCGACACATTTGTGTCATTTCCATGCTTTTCAATCAGAGTGTTTGCCCATTTGTTCATGACTGTTTCCTCCATGTCCCCATTGTCATTATTCCCACTTCCATCTTCAAATAGAACATTCGATGCTAGCACATTGAAGCGTGACCCAGAATTATTTTTCTGAGACCTGAAATTTCTCATGTTTGAGTTTTTCCCTCTTCCCTTTCGCCTCAACCTGGACACCATCATCCATGGCCCGTACATATCTTCCTCTTGTCTGGTGGTTTCTTGTCTCTGTTTCTCTGGCTCATATTTGTCATGGTTAAGCATTGCTGAACTATTAGCTTCCCCTGCATTTTTATCCAAAGGACACATATCTGTTGTATGGCCATATTTGCCACACTTGAAGTAGATTTTTAGTGGTCTCTCATACTCTATCTGGTGGACGATTTCATTAAGTTTAAACTTAAACAACAACGGTTTTGTGAGATCCAATTCAATTGCAATGCGAGCGAATTTCCCTTACTTCGATTGGGATGTGTTGTAGTCAATTTTGATCAATCTTCCCAAAACTTGGTTGATTTTACGAAGCACTCTTTTATGGTATCTATGCAATGCCAGTCCAGGAATTCGAATCCACACTACTACTGCTGATAGGTCATCATTCTCGGTGGAGAATTTAGGGTGTCATAGCTGTACTATCAAATAATTGCCAATTACAGTCCATGGTGTAATGCCCTTAACGAAACCCTAACGGAAGAGTTCGCTCCGATATGAACTTATACGATTTACATAATTAATTGCCACAAAAATGGTAGATTTTTAATGCAGTGCTTTATATCTTCATTAATTGCAACATTATTCTTTTCATAGCAAAAATTCCAATTTCGTTATTTATTCTTTTATTTTACTTTGACTTTTTAAACTACTTGTCAGATTCCAATTATCAAAGTTTTTAACATTTAATGCAAAGTGATGTACCCAAAAAAAAAAACTGTGAGGGCTAAGGCCCAAAGCGGACAATATCGGTAAGCAGCCATTCTGGGACGTTACACATGGTCCTCCTAATAACACCTTAAAGTAGTCCTCTTTATCATCAAATTGCACCAGATAAAAGTTATTTTCTAGATCCACTACTTTATACTCCCCTATAATGTTCCAAATCTTATCTAATCTAGAACATAGGAAATTATAGCTAATGTACTTACCTAGCATCTTTACGATAACCGACTGTCTCCAAGGCTTTGCTAGTTTGGTTTCCAAGCATTCTGAGATGGTAATTGATGGAAGTCCTTCATCCCATTCAATGAAGATATCGTTATCATCCTCCAGAGTTTCATTTGCTTCTGTATTTCCCCCTTCCAGCTCTACGCTTCTTGCATCTTCCTCCTCATCTTCGATTTTTGGTCCCCATAATTGTTCTAGTGGATCACTTGCCTATTTAGTCTTTCTCAGTAGTACATCATAAAAAGATCCATTGGACAAGGAGTTACCATTTCCAGTGCTGTTATGATTCTCTTCTCCAGCTTGCCTGAGCTTTTTGAGTAACCTGTCGTCCAGTGGAGTTAGTGGTGGCGCCTTCTCCAGTGACCATATGAAAGCTAGCTCCGTTGAGCCTTCCTTGTTCATTTGTTGCTGTTGAGATAGTGTGAACATAGATCTCAATAGTTGCTCTCTCGCACGTCATGATTTTCCTAACCGATTCTTTTTTTGAAGTCACAACTATGAGTTTCTTGGGCTGAATTGCAATTCGAACCAACCAAAATTCAAGACACAATGTGAACAAATATAATTAATATATTTATAGCTTTACTAAGATATATATATATATATATATTTCTCTTAAGGTCATTTGTTACATTCCACCCAAATCGCGAGATATAGATTAGTTTAAAAATATTTTTAAGGTATAACAAGATAAAAATTATCTTTTTAATAAGAAAATGAGAAAATTATTTTTATTCTGTCGATTAAATTGGTAAAGGATCCTTAAGGATGATTTTAAACTATTGTATGATAAATTTTTTCAGGTCAAAGTAGTTGATGAGTCAGTGAGTCAACTTAAAACAAATTGGTTTTATGTGGGTATGATATTAAGGCAAAGGCAGACACTATAGCTATGTCCATGCATTCAAGAATGAACTTAAAATTGATCTTGATGTTCCCAATCGAGGTGATTGCTGAAGAAATAAGCTGTAAGCGGCCGTGCATGAGGATAAGTGTTGGTTGTAAGCGGCCGTGCAGTTTTGAAAATGAGGAGGCAGAGTAGACATGCACGCCCATGCACGGGATAAAGTAGAAGGAAGGACGACTGCGCATAGGCACTACTCTCCCTTGCGCGGCTGTGCATTTTTCTTTTCTCTCCCTTGCGTGCCTGTGCATGGGATAAGCTAAAGTTGTTAGTTTTTAGTTTTTCTTTTTTTTTTTTGCTAGTCTATAAATAAATGAATGTATCTGGCATTATTTATGTGAAGTATTCATTTTCCTTTACAATTTTTCTTCTTCCATTTTTCCTCTATTTTGAGCTCAAGTTACAGAGCATATAGTAATTGCTATTTTTCTTCATGGTATCAGAGAAATAGATCTGCTAATCTAGTTCATTTTTCTTGTTTTTACTGGATTAGATCTTGCAATAGCTGAGAATCAAAAGAATGTTCGGAAGAAGAAGGATTTTTTTTAAGAAGTCTGATAAGGCAGATAGGTTTTGTACCTACTTCATGCTAGTGCACTTGGTGGAAATGTGTTTCAAGAAGAATGGTTATTCTGAGTGGTTTAAAGAGTTGAAACCGAAATAGAAGACAAGTAATCAATCAAGTTATGCAAATATGATTGGTTCACCTATGGATGAGCAGAAAGAAGCAGTGCCGGAAAATTTTGAAGCACAATCGTTATCTGAGATTATAAAACAAGAATTAATGAAGCTGATGAAACAAAAAAATCCAGTTGAAGTAGATCATCATGTGAATATAGTCACTCATTTCTCAGATTTTACAGATTTTGCAGGTATGCACCTTCAACATACGTGTACTTTAATTGATTGTATGAATGCTGGTGCTTGAACTATAGATTTGGGTGCTTCATCACATATGTGTGCAGAATTGAAACATTTTAGCCATATTAAAACCTTAAATCCACCTTGCAAAGTCTACTTGCCCGATTCATCAATCAAGAATGTAACTATCCTTGGTGAAGTTAAACTACATGAGCAACTCAGTATACAAAATGTGCTATACACTCCAATGTTCAAATATAATTTGTTATCGGTGAATCGGCTTACTAAGTGTCCAAATGTGGCTTCCTTTTTTTATCCTACTCATTGCAAGTTGCAAGACTTGTTGAGTAATTAAGTGGTTGCTGATGGAAAAATAATTGGAAGTTTATATGTCTTGGATAATGATTCTTTTGATCTAAAGGTCATTGCAGCAGTTTGTAATAAAGGCATTGTGCCATTTTCCATTTGTAATAATGTCTCTGTTAATACAAAAGACAAACATGGTGACTTTTCTTTATGGCATAAGAGACTAGGTCATCCTTCCCAAAATGTAATGAATCATGTACCTATCCTTTTCAATAAAACTATTTTTTGTGAAGTATGTCCTATTGCTAAACAAACCATACTCACTTTTCCAACCAGCTTAACTACCACTTGTCAACCTTTTGAATTAATTCATGTAGATATATAGGGACCATATAGTATCACTCCTATTACCGGTGCCAAATACATGTTAACTTTGGTAGATGATTTTACTAGATGCACATGGATTTATCTATGAACCAAAAGTCCAAAACCAAACTTATTCTTTAAAACTTCATCTTTCTCACCCGAAATCAATTTAACAGTAGTATTAAGACGATTAGAAGTGATAATGGATCTAAGTTTTTAAGTGTAGAGTGCCAAAAGTTATTTGCTGAAAATGGGATTATACACCAAAGAAGTTGTGTTTATACTCCTCAGCAAAATGGAGTCGTTGAAAGGAAACATAGGCATCTAATGCAACAAGCACGTGCTCTACTTTTCCAGTCTGGTCTACCAAAAAATTTTTTAGGGGAGGCTTTGTTAATAGCTACATACCTTATAAATCGATTACCTTCATCAGTGTTATCTTGGAAAACTCCTTATTAAATGCTTTTTCATAAACTTCCAGACTATAACCATCTGAGAACCTTTGGATCTTTATGTTTTGCTATAAATGTTTTTTCTCATAAACTGAATTTTGATACTAGAGCACACAATTGTATTTTTATTGGATATGCCATTAATTAGAAGGCTTATAAATTGTATCATATGGCTAGTAAAACCATCATGACTTCGAGGGATGTGATTTTTCATGAATCTATTATGCCATCTAAGAATCATGCTATAATAGTTAACCATACACCTGTACCTTTGCCCATATTTGAAGATGAAGTACCCTCAGTTGAGATCAATAACACTCCCACTCCTATGATTATTGCCCCTGTTCCTCAACAACCAAAATCAGATCTTGAAGCAGGAAGTCTTCCTGTTACTGATAAAGAAGAGGTGGTTCTTCCTCGATGAACCTAAAGGCACCAGAAAAAACTTGTTTGGATGACTGATTATTTCCTTAATTCTACCCATATTTCTCCACACATTCCACCTGCTTTTCCTTTCATTAAACTATCATGTTTCAATCCTACATACATGTGTTTTTTAGCTAATGTTCTAATGTTCAAGAACCAATGTCCTATAATCAAGCAAAGACAGATGTTGCTTGGATGCAGGCTATGCAGAAGGAGATTTAAGCTTTAGAGGATAATCATACGTGAGAGATTGTTGATTTACCTCAAGGAGTGAAGCCCATTGGCAGTAGATGGTATACAAAGTCAAAGTACATGTTGATGGCACTGTTGATCGATATGAGGCCAGGTTAGTCGCAAAAGGTTATAATCAAATTGAAGGTGTGGATTATGTTGATAGTTTTTCTCTAGTGGCAAAAACTGTGACTGTGCAAATTCTTCTGGTTCTTGTTGCTTCCAAAGGTTGATTTTTACATCAACTTGATGTTAATAATGCTTTTTTACATAAGTATCTTAATGAGAATGTCTACATGCAACCACCAGAAGGTTACACTAAAACTCTTGCTGGACAAGTTTGCAAATTGAAACGATCTTTGTATGGTTTGAAACAGGCCTCGCGACAATGGAATATTGAGCTTACTGTTAAGTTACAATAGTTTGGTTTTCTTCAAAGTGCTCATGATCATTGTTTATTTGTTAAGAATGAAGAGTATGTTTTTGTGGCCTTATTAGTTTATGTCGATGATATCCTACTCACTAGTAATTCGGAGCCAGCGCTTCAAGAAGTCAAGTGTTTTTTGCATGATGCTTTTACCATAAAAGATTTAGGCCTAGCAAGATACTTCCTTGGTCTAGAGATTTCTCGATCTAAGTAGGACTTGTATATGAATCAACAAAAGTATACATTGATTTAATTCATGAAGCTGGTTTACTAGGTGCTAAACCAGCACTTACACCTATGGTCAAAAGTTGTCGTTTAATTTCAGATGCTGAAAAGCCGTTGGATGATCCTGCTCGCTATAAACGGCTCATTGGTAGATTGTTATATCTTGGTTTTACGAGACCATATATTACTTATGCTACACAACAACATACTCAATTTGTTCAATCTCCCTGTGAGTCTCATTGGCATGTTGCTCTTCGTATTCTTAAGTACTTAAAGGATGTTCCAGCGAAAGGATTGTTTTTCCCTTTTCAATCTACTTCTGCTACTGCATTAATGAAAGTTTAAGGATATTGTGATGTTGATTGGCCTATGTGTAAAGATACTAGACAATCAATTACAGGTTATTGTGTGTTCCTTAATAATTCATTGATCTCTTGAAAGACCAAGAAACTGACCACAGTTTCTCGATCTTCTGTTGAAGTTGAGTATCGTAGCTTGGCTACCATCACATGTGAGTTGCAATGGATTTTTTATGTTCTTCAAGATTTGCATTGCTAGGCTAAGCTTTCGATTCAAGTTTGGTGTGATAATCAAGCTGCCATTCACATTGCTGCCAATCCTGTCTTACATGAACGAACTAAACATCTAGAAATAGATTGCCATTTGGTCCGAAATAAGTACAAAGAAGGGTTTCTTGTGCTTTCTTACATTCATACTTCTAAGCAGCTTGTTGATTTGTTTACTAAGCCTATCTTAGCTCCTCATTTTCACGATTTGCTCTTCAAGTTGGGACTGAAGGATTTTCATCAATCTCAACCTTGAGGCGGGGATGAAGAAATAAGATGTAAGCGGCCGTGCATGAGGATAAGTGTTGGTTGTAAGCGGCCATGCAGTTTTGAAAACGAGGAGGCGGAGTAGACATGCACGCCCGTGCATGGGATCAGGTAGAAGGACGTGCGGCTGTGCATAGGCACTACTCTCCCTTGTGAGTCTCATTGGCATGTTGCTTTTCATATTCTTAAGTACTTAAAGGGTTCTCCAGCAAAAGGATTGTTTTTTCCTTTTCAATCTACTTTTGTTATTGCATTAATGAAAGTTCAAGGATGTTGTGATGCTGATTGGCCTATGTGTAAAGATACTAGACGATCAATTATAGGTTATTGTGTGTTCCTTAATAATCATTGATCTCTTGGAAGACCAAAAAATAGACCACAGTTTCTTGATCTTCTGCTGAAGCTGAGTATCATAGCTTGGCTACCATCACATGTAAGTTGCAATGGATTTCTTATGTTCTTCAAGATTTGCACTACCAGGCTAAGCTTCCGATCCGGTTTGGTGTGATAATCAAGCTGCTATTCACATTACTGCTAATCCTATCTAATTTCATGAACGGACTAAACATCTAAAAATAGATTGCCATTTGGTTTGGAATAAGTACAAAGAAGGGTTTTTTGTGCTTTCTTACATTCATACTTCTAAGCAGATTGCTGATTTGTTTACTAAGCCTCTCTTAGCTCCTCATTTTCACGATTTGCTCTTCAAGTTAGGACTGAAGGATTTTTATCAGTCTCCACCTTGAGGCAGGGATGAAGAAATAAGATGTATGCGGCCGTGCATGAGGATAAGTGTTGGTTGTAAGCAGCCATGCAGTTTTGAAAATGAGGAGGCAAAGTAGACATGCACGCCTGTGCATGGGATAAGGTAGAAGGACGCACCACTGTGCATAGGCACTACTCTCCCTTGTGCGGCTGTGCATTTTTCTTTTCTCTCCCTTGTGCGCCTGTGCATGGGATAAGCTAGAGTTGTTAGTTTTTAGTTTTGCTTTTTTTTTTTTTGCTAGTCTATAAATAGATGAATGTATCTGGCATTATTTACGTGAAGTATTCATTTTTCTTTATAATTTTTCTTTATAATTTTTCTTCTTCCGTTTTTCCTCTGTTTTGAGCTCAAGTTATAGAGCATATAGTAATTGCTATTTTCTTCAATTGCCAATAAGAAATCATTCGGCAACTGCTCCACTCCCATCAATCAATATCTGCAATGATTAACAACCGTTGGCTGAAGTGAATTATTATATATAGGAAACATGATTGGAGGTTTTCATAAACTCGATTGCTCCTAATATTGATATGATAATTTATATTTTTCAAAATTTTAGATTCATTCTTATATGTTTAATTATTAATTAAAAGATGGTATTTATGTGAAACATAATATATAAGTTAAACTAAATATAATATGAGCCTAAACTCTAAACATACCGACGGAAGAGTGGAATTAAAATTATAGTCAATTAGGAGAGTAGTTAAATTTTCAGTGGGTTGAATTAATTGGTTTTGTTTTCTTAACAAAAAAAACAATAAACATAAATCTTGAATTTTGTTTTTCATTTTCTAAACACTAATGTACCAATTATAGATATAATTAATTTAGACAAAGCTAAAAGTAATGAACATTGAAACAAGAAACTCGGTCAAGTGAGAGCTTATATTCCAAGAAAAGACAGGCAAAGAAAGAAACAAACCACACATTTGACGATTTACCTAACTTCCCTCCTTTCCCTACACTATTTATTAACAATTTAATAATCTCATCTGCTTTCATTCTATAGCCTTACAGTGTCTCTATATTCTTTACAGAGAGATACTGCATTTCTTATAGAATCATTATCATTTTAATTTAAATACCCCCAAAAAATTATATATATATATACATAAACATTTATTTTATCAATAACAAGAATGGCACGACAACTTCTTGTTCTTGCTTTGATTTTCGTTGTCATTGTTGGGGCATACGCCGCGGACGCACCCAAGGCTTCCAAGTCTCCGGCATCCTCTCCCTCACCGAAGTCATCTAAAGCTCCGGAGGCAGCTTCTGCCCCTATGGAAGCTGATTCTCCTGCTGCAGCTCCTGCTCCTGAGGATGCTGCTGCTGATCAATCACCAGCCTCCAGCCCAGCTGCTGACGCTCCTGGCCCTGTTGATGCTGACGTGGACGACCATGCCAAGGGCCCTGCCCCTGCGAGTGATTCTTCTTCTCCACCTGCACCAGCCAGTGATGGTCCTGCCGCTGCTGCTGGCCCTGTTGATTCCCCTGCTGAGGCTCCAGCAGAGGATAGTGCTGCCGCATCCTTCAAGATCTCCGCCGTCGCTGGCGTTGCCGCCGCCGCTGTTGGGTGCTTGTTTTTCTAGATCATATGTTGGTGAAGCTTGAAAAATGATGTTCCCCGGCATGGGGAGAGGGATAAAATTGTAATTTCAGTACGCATTTTATTACTCATGGATTGCTACTAATCTACTCTATTCTAATCTCTCTCCCCTCTTCTATAAAGTGTTTGTTTTAAGAAACTATTATTATAATTAGCGTTCCTTTTCGTTGTGTCTTTTTCTTAATTAATTTATTTTTTATGCTCTTTATTCTTCTGGAGAATTATTCAATTGCAATTAAATTTCAACCCTTTTGCAAGGGGAGAAGTTGTTGTTTGCTTTTCTACTGTTAAATTTGGTGTTATTATTAATTAATTTATAATATCAAATTTTTATCTTTAATGTTATATAAATTAATTGATTATGTTTGTGTAATCCGGATATAGTTTTCTATTTCTATTCATTCCTTGACTTCAAAAGTTGAAATTGGAACATTGTGATTGCATGGCAACTTAATTTTTACTGTTTCATTGCGCCATGCACGAAACTTTTAAAACAAATGCTACTAGGTTTTATCTCAAAATCCTGTCAATAGGGTTAGATTGTAATTATCCAGCGTGAGAATTCATTCTTAAAGGTCCAGTTACTTCCACATATGCTACCAAAATAGTTATTCCTCTCACCATTTTTTTTATAATTGTCAATTTTCTTGAGGATTCTTGCTAACCAAACACCACTTTCTCTATCATTTTTCACTGATTTTCTGTAATATTAGTTACTTCCAGCTACTATTACCTAAATTATCTTATTGATGGCTGTCTGTTGTTGATTAGAGTGATTTCAATGGCGAGTGATTCAACAAATACTCCGGATTCAATTTCAAGCTAAATAATAGAAGGTTCACATTCGAATACATATTATAATTTGTATTCTAATGAAAATCCTTCACTAGTTTTAGTCTCTATTGTGCTCATTGGACAATGGATTTACTCTACAAACTATTATTCTCGGTCTAGAGCTACGATACTGGATTTAATCTCCAAGAACAAATATGCATTTGTAAATGGTAGTATACCTATTCCAAGTAGAACGGATCCAAAGTATTTTGGATGGCAAATGTGTAAATATCACTATTTCATCTTGGATGGTTCATTCTTTCTCTCCTATACGTTAGAGTGCCATATATCCATTGATAATGCTTTTGACATGTGGAAGAATCTTAAGGAAAGATTTTCTCAGGGAGATTCTTATACAGTTGCTCAATTACAAGAGGAGTTAATTAAGGAAATCAGTATCTGAATACAATACTAAATTGGCTGCGCTTGCACTAATCCTTGTAGTTGTGGAGCTATTGCAACAATGCAAAAGTACAATGTGAACTCATGGAAACTAATCTATTTTAATAATATTCTCCAATTTTAAAAGTTTTAAGGGTAATATTGTATTCAACTAACGTACAGAAATTAGATTTACATTTTTAGTAAAAGTGAAGGATGAATCTGCACGTTATTATATATATATATAACGTCTAAAAAACTAATTCCTCCAGTTATTTTAAATGTAAATTGGGCAAATTCATTAAGCTATTGTAGAATTAATTTTCTCCATTCACCGCACTGGAATCCAATGCGTGAAGTCTAAAACCAGACTTTAGCCAAACGTTCCCGCACGAGCCTGAATAATTATTATTTATTGAGTTGATCCCATACCACCACCAGCATTTCCTCCGCCATTCACGGTAGAAACTAGAAATTTGGGACTTTTCCAATTTTATTTATGCTGCAAAATATCATGACATGGGAGGAGCAGTCATTTTTAATTCCTTTTCACATACAATTCGCTCCCTTTTTCTTAGTTTTTAATTACTGAAATTATCCTATTCAAATCGAGTTTGAAATAAATCTCTTTAAATATTAATTTTTACCATTTACAAATAAATAAATGTCAAAACAGCTAATATTAATTAATGAAACAATAGATACATAATCCATTATAATCCAAAGCATAAATAAAACACAGGTTGCAATAATTAAAGTTCCCAATGAACACAACAGAAAAACAAAACAACTGCTAGAGCTTCATACTCTAATTAATATTGGGCAGTTAAAAGCCTAGTTTGTTTGTTGATCTGCATCATAAACTCCATGCATGGCTAGCAGCGAGACCCCTTTCTGCAACTAAGTGAACCTGCAGTTTTAGTAATAGAATCCACAAGAGAAGATGGTCTTGCACTTAAACTTGAAGCCCTAGCGTAGGTTGAAGAAGCTCCAGCCCCTGTCTGTCTAAAGAATGCTCCATTTAGCATTAAGTCTCCCTCTGATCTCCAATTCCACTGCCTCCATTCACTCTCTGGTGCATCTTCATGTTTTGTCACCTTCACATTTATTTTTATTTTTGTTTAATCTCAATTGTTGATGCATAAAAAGGTTAAGATAGTGATCTAAATAGCTATTTACCTCTTTCTTAGCTCTATCATTTGGTGCAAGAAACCTATTTCCCTGGCTGTTGATTGTAGGTGAAGCACTCCCACCAATGGCATACATTTCCCAATGAGTATAGTCATTGTTCACCACATGAACATATCCATGCCTGCACCTGCATTTTTCAACACAAAAAATTACTCCCGTCCAATTCTCGAAGACTGGAAATAACTACTTTGCGTACATAACAGTATATTTATAGACCGGGTGTAGACAAGTATGAATTACCTGGGCATTCTTTGGACAAGGCCTTCTCCAAAATGATTAAAAGCAACAGTAACTTGCATGTCCTTGTCTTGAGTAAAAGTGTCACTATGGCCCAAGAGTATGACTTTATCATGATGGGTAAAGAAGTTGTTGGAGATAGTGATGGCTGTAGATCCATGGATAGCATCAATAAGACCATCATGGCAATTAGACATTGAACAATGGTCAACCCAAATATGCTTGCTAGAAAATATAGCAATCCCATCACCATCAGATGGGGTCCACATCCCGTAGTGCTCGGGTGAGTTTCTAATATTACCACTCCCTCCTGGCTTACAGTCATGTATATTTAACCCATGAATTATAATATTAGTAGCATAATGAATAGTAATGCATGGTCCTCCAGCAATGTGAACACTGGCTCCTCTACCATCAATTGTCTTGTAAGAGTTCATCACCAACTCTTTATTTAATTGAATTACCATATCTCTGTTGAATATAATCCATAATGGCTCATCTTGAATCACTGCATGCCTTAAAGTCCCTGGTATTGGGTTCACCGGATCATTATCACCCGAATCTGTCACCACATAAATTCTACCATTTCTTCCACCAATCGCATCCTTACCAAACCCAATTGCACAGTCAGCTAACCTTTGTCGGTTATTCTCCCAATTCGGGTCGCACCGCCAGCAGTCGTCGATGGGGTTGCCAGTTCCACATGATAGGTAGCCAAGGTTCCTCCTTGTTTCATTGATTTTCCTGCTCAAACAAAATGTCACCATTTTTAGCACACCAACTTCCATATATTTATTGGATATCATTAACATTTGTATAAAATCCGAACTTGGACCACAACCAAAGTGAAGCTATTGTGACTCTCTTTTAGAGATGCATTCTACTAAACTATAAAGCTTATTCTCAAGCGTCTCTTCTTTGTGAAATAGAAAAAACTATTCTCAAGCTCTATTAGAACTTAAAACTACGTGATGAACTCCAATGGAGCGAAATATACAAAGTTGAGCCTTTTATTACTCGATTGAAGAAAACTCCATAAGTTGGAGCATAATTAGAACAAAAATGGAAATACATTACCTGTGAACTTCTTGTACAACAAGATGAGGATTATGAACTGGGGCAGAGAAGACCAAATGTAAGAGAAGAGGGAAGCAGAGGAAAAGAATAGACATTTTTTTTCTTTTCTACTTCTGGTAAAGAGGGGCGAGGTGGTGATGAGAGACAGAGAGGATTATAAAGAAGTAAAAAGCCGCGAGTAAAGGCGTGATTAATATAAGAAAGTGGGGCCTCACGTAAATTCACAGATCGTAATTTCGGGTATTTGTTGGTAGTTTAAAACCGTTAATCATGCTCCAATCTATTTTCTCCTAATTAAGTCAATCTTCCTCACTAATTGTGTTCTCATTTATCCACTTCATTTCATTGTTTTTGTCTTCTAAATTATGCTCTTATATGTGTTTTCGACTAATATTTATATATCGATTTAACGACAAACTTGCTCCTTATAAACAAATAAAGTGTAGACCCATTAATTCCGAGTAAAATACAATTAAATTCGTAATTAGATACTACTCTTTTAATGGCATATGATATATATTTGATGGACAACATAAGAATTAAATAGGAAATCTACTTTAAAGAATCGAAATTCCTTATCGCTCTCATGTTTTTGTTTCTACAGCTGGTAGGAGGGAAATTCAACTCAGTTGATTTAATTGCAGTCTACCCTTATTATATTCTTCAAAGTCTATAGGGTTTTTCACTTTTTCTTTTTTATTATTTTTTTTTCTCATTTTTCAGTTGAATCTGTTGACATTAGTTTGCTTGGGTTATGGCGCGCATGCAGCACAATCCTTCTTTGTGGTGTCCCATCACACACACATTGAAAATAACACACGTTGAAAATGTGTGGAAATGCATTTATTTTGAACGAAAAATTCAGTTGTTGGCAAACGGATTTAACGGTAGCTAATCCAGATATGACAAATCAGCATCCCTATGGCAATATTTCTTCTAATCAACACTAATAAAATAAAATCTTCACAAACAAACTGCTGTCTTTGTTACGATTTCATTAATGCTAACTTGCCACCAATTGCAGTCTCTATCGACATCTTCGCCGTTAATTAACGCCATCCACCACCGCCACCATGTTGATCTCCTTCCTTTTTCTTTTGGTTTCTATTGAAACAGAGGTTGGAAAATGGAGGTTTTTGATGGAGCAAGGCATGGAAAGGGCATTCATGGCTCACTCCAAGGGGAGCATGAGTTTCAGAACCAGCTCTCTATTGCTTCCTCTCTTAACTCTTCTTACATCGTCTCCCTTCTTGGATTCTTGTCGCATCATACACATGTATGCACTGCACCCGGAGGGACAAAAAGAACATAATTGATAAAATGAAGAAAATTCTTGCCTACACAAATTTTACGGATCAGACCAATAGTGTATTTTTACATATACAAAAGTAATTGAAAAATGAGTGTTTAGGTGGCAATGTAAGATTGCCCCGATCCATAAATTTGTCTCAACCCAATCTAAACAAAAAGACAAAATAAAAATAATAATACTTAATACAGATGAAATCCAACATGGACTCTCAAGGGTTACCAAAAAAACAGAAAGTCATTTAGAGAGGAGATTGCTTGTTCTGATTTAACTGCTTACGACTGCAAGGAGAAGAGGAAAGAATTAGGCAGTCATCGCCAATTTGCAGCAACAACAAGGAAGGAGTTTTTGGATTTTCATTCCAGCGAAAATCTAGAACAAAATTCACGAATTTTCATTCTAGTGAAAAATCAAACAAATAAACTCTAGATTTTTATCCATGTGAAAAATTAAAAAACAACTACCAGATTTTCATTTCAGTGTAAATCAAATAAATAATCTCAAAAGAAAAATTAGTACCCAGAAAGACACCAAAGAGATAGTTTATAAATATTAACTTTTAATTTTTTTAAGAGATATAGAAAATCATTAATTAACATTGATTTTTTACAATATTCATTATAATTTACTAAAATATCGTTTTACTAATTTTCAATAATTATATATTTTCACCATATGTATTACTATCTCCGTTTTTTATTTGTAATTTTTATTATTTAAAAAAAATAAAAAAAAATTAATTAAATCTAAATTTATTATTAAATTACGTGATTTTAACTAAATTATCAAATTTAATTAATTTTAAATAAATTTATTTTTATTAAAAAAATTAAATTATATTAAAAATTTTAAAAATGCAGATAAATAAAATTTTAATTTTAATTAAAAAAAGTCACGTATAACATAACATAATGGAAGGAATATAGAAGCACTTAGCACTTTCCTTTTCTCTTTTAGTCAGTTTTTTTTCTAATTAAGATGGAGCTAATATCATACTAGTGCGAAGAATAAAAAACAAGTCATCATTTAGCAAAAAAAAAAAAAAAAAAACCCACTCTTTAGGGAATAAAAAAACAAAAAAAAAAGAAAAGTAAGTATAAAGGGCATTGAAACAAAAAAAAAAAAACAAAAGTTTGACTATTTCTTCTCGAAATAGTAATTATTTTTTTATTTATTATTTTTGAGTAAAATTTAAATTATATTTATATGTTATTTTTAAATTTTAAATGTAATTTAATTTTCTTTTTCAATAAAGTTATAACTAATTAGATTTGATAATTTAATTTTAATTACGTAATTTAATACTAAATTTAAGTTTTTTTATTATTTTTTAATTCTAGTGAAAATAATAAAAGTGACAGATAAAAAAATGAGGAGAGTATATTATTTTTGAACAGTCAATAACAAATTATTTATTAACTTGTTGAAAATGTAACTAATATTTTTAGTCTATTAAAAATTATATAAAATATCCACTTAACTTATTAAAAATGTCATTTATTCTTTTATTACTGTTGATGCGCGACATACACCTTGTTTTCACAATGTGTCATATAGAATAACCTAAATTTTTTAACAAATTTAGTAAGTAATCTAAAATCATAAAAGTAATACGTTAAATGGTAATAAGTTAATAACTTCAATGAAAATTTGTTTATTATTCAAGGGTATTATATGAATAAAACTGACAAGTACAAAACTAGTTATATATTACAATATTTTCAAAAAAAAAATAAGAAAAAGGAAAAGAAAATTCATACTCTACCACACATATCGGTGAAATCATACTCACATATATTAGTAAAATATGAGTTCACCTTTGGATAAAGTTAAAGAAATGGCCGAACGACTTTGGATAAAGTTGTGGAATTAGCCGAACAACTTTGGAGTTGGGCCATTTCTTTGAAGAAAAATTGGATAGCATTTTTCATGTCTTTGTAACATGAAAGATAAATTAATTCAGTCACCATTTCTTGACTTTGTTTAGGACTTTCTAGTATCGGGTTTTTTGAAATTGGAGTTATTTTTTAAAATATTTAAAATTAGATATAACATTAAAAAAATTTAGAAATTTAGAGTCTCGGAAATAGATAATACGTGTACCAATTTTTATCAAAATGAAACCTGCATCGAAAATACATTTTTGTTGTTAGAAACCAGAACATATGGTGCTGGTTTAAATCAAACTTTTGACAGAAACCGGCACTAAGTGTGCCGGTTTCTGACACAAAATTTTTATTTGAAAGCAACTGCTTTTTGTCATTCAATTAACCAAATTAGTCATGACTCACGCGAGTTGTGATTACCTAGGATTAATTATGTTTGTGATCATTGAATTTTTAAATTTATAATTAAATTATTATAATAAAATAATTTGTAATTCAAAAATTATCAAAATTCTATTTTGTTTCAATTAAAATAAAAATAATTTGAAAATTAATTTTTTATGTCATCAAAGTAAAATTTAAGCAGATCACATATGATTGTCATGTCATTTTAACATTAATTAATTCTACAAATAGATCATTATTAGTTACTTGATTTTTTTTTGTTTTATGTACACATTATTTTTTTTTATTTTTACATGATGAAGTGAAATTTTTTTCATTTGGTGGTTTAACTTATGGAGATCACCGATCATAAAATGACGTAGTAATCATACATGGCGTTCTTAACTATCATTTCAATAATATAAAAAATTAATTTTCAGATTATTATTACTTCAATTGAAACAAAATAAAATTTTGATAATTTTTATGTTATAAATTATTTTATTATAAACATTTGATTATAAGTCCAAAAATTCGATAATCATAAATGTAATTAATCCCAATTACCTACAATAAATCAATGTACATTGTACAGATCCATATGCCAACTTAGGAGTGTTCAAATGTGGGTTGGGTGGGTTATAACTGGTTTTTCCTTCAACCCATCTAAATTTTTAAATGGATTGAACCCAATCCAAACCAACTGGGTTATGACTTAAATTTTTTATGTTGGTTTGGTTGGTTTATGTGGGTTATATGAGTTATGTTAATTTTTTATATTATATTGTAAACATATAAATTATAAATTATTCATATTTATGTAATTTTAAATATGAAGCATTAATTTTATTTTTAAAAATATTTTTTAAATACCACATGCATATAAAATTATAATAAAATTTAAAATTACATATAAATTTCATACAAAAATCAATAAAATTAATAAGTTTTCAATGAAAGAAATTCAAACAATAAATTTAACGTACTGAAAGAGAAAATATAAAATGTGATATTAGTACATAAAATCCTAAAATTTGAGAGTTATTAATTATATAATAGTCGTTAGTATTCCATAATAGCTAGTAATTGTTGGTTATTAATGGAGTAATATTTTATTGTTGTGGATCGAAAATGAATTATTATATTCAACTCCAACTGATACTAATTTTTTTTATGTTAATCTAGTATAGTTGTATAATTGAATTTACTCCATTTATTTATTCTATAAAAGTAGTCGAGCGTACTATATACATTGTATACATTTCTAAAAAATAATAATTAAATTGCCAATTCATATTTTATGCATGATTTACTTTATATTTAGCAAATACCGAATTATTAAAATGCTAGCTCCATAATATTTTCTTTATATATTTATTTTGTAATTAAAAAAAAGGTCCTTTTGAACCTTCTAGTTAGTTCAAATAAAAAATCGGTGATTATATGTATTAATTAAAATGGCCAATATTATTGGCTATATGCAGAATTCGAGGGTCATTAGCAGCATGAGCATTGGATGCTGCAAAACAAGTCATGAAAAATTATTTAATCCAAAGTCAGACAAATAAAAAAAATTACAGAAAATTAACAAATGAGGTTAATTATCAACGATAGACTAAAACAATTTAATTATAAATATAACTTTAATGACTAATTAACAAGTGGAAAAAAAATGGATGTGAGCAATATGAAAATGCACATAAGCTACTGCTGAAAATAAGTAATGTAAGAGAGGTAAAAAAAATTGGGTTATATAATAATCAATAATCCATATATATATATATATATATATATATTTAAAATGTTAAAATGGGTTGTATGGGTTATACCAACCCATTATAATTATAAAAAAATGTGAATTAAATGGATTGGATTGGTTGGATTAATTGGATTATACCAATTTTGAACACCCCTACGCCAACTTTATTATATTTTGTCATCAAATTTTTTTTCTTTTTCTTTTTACCTAAATAATTTGTGGCCAAGTTGTCAGATCATCTCCTTTTGATCTATTTTTTGCAATCAATTAGAAAATTTTAGAGGAAATATTCACAAGAAAGGATTAATAGAAACTTGACGATTGAATTTATTAGAATTAATAAGAATAAAACAAAATAGCATATCATTAATTCAAATAATTATAATGTTTAATTTACATATTTCATTAGATTTAAAATTATCACATATTTTTCTCAAAAAAAAAAATCGTGTATTATATTTGAAGAATATATGATTCCTGCTTTTTTATTTGAATATTATGAGATCAATGTTTTCTTATTTTCTTAACATGTAAAACTCCCAAAATTGTTAACATTAATTGAACCCAAAGTACATAAATTATTGATGCTCAGATAAAAATGAAATACAAAATTTAGAACAGTGCTAAAAGAAAATATAAACAACGTAATTAAGATGTAAAAATTGTAAGTTGGGTTGGTTTTGTTCATATCATATAATTGATTTAACACTAAAATTCTATGCACAATTACTTCAAAGAGCTCTTTGTAATGCCCTCAAAATCCTGATCAAATGAATAATAGTTTCTAGATAGTGAATAGCGACACTAAGTGAAAAATACTATACTTTTCGGCAATGAATGATGACACCGAAGTGAACAGTACCATTCAGGACCTGCAAAAAATTTTTTTTTTACTACTAAAGAATACAATTCATGAGAAATCTGATGATATAATTTGAGATGAAATCGACGTCAAATGAATTTTTAAAAATCAAAAATAAAAATAAATAGCAGATATGCATGAATAGTGATTAGGGTCAATTAGGGTTTAATCAGTCCAAAATAAATTCATACCTCAAAAAATTATTCTAATTGCACGAGACTATTAGAAATAATCTCAATGAATTTTTGAAAATAAAAAATAAATTTTTGAATAATTTTAAAAATTTGGATTTCAAATCAGTAATTTTTCCTCCGGATCAAAAAATATATAGAAGCAATCTTATTTTGATCCGAAATTTTAAACATATTCTAAATGATATTTTACATATTTTTGAACTAATTTTCATGATAATTTAACAACAAAATATTTGACCAATCATAGGTTGACAAGTTACTTAATTCGGACCCTTGGATTGATTTGTGACCAAAAGCGTCCTAGCCATCCATTTTGGGGGCTGTAAAATACAGAATTGGAACAGCCTGGAGACAGCCAAACCGACCTTCATCTTCTTCTCACATCCCGTAGCTCAGTTCCACCATTAATCCTCCATTACCAAGCTTCCAAGCTCCCATGTTCCACCAATATTTCACCCCAATTCACTAATTTCTTCATCGTCATCACTAATTCCACCTTAGATTAAGCTTGGAAGGAGATTTGAGGCAAGAAATTGGAAGATTTTCAAGTTGGGAAAAATCTTCAAGCAAGTGAATTTAAGTTATTTTTATTGGAATTTGTAGGGAATTGATAGAATAATTGTTTATGAATAATTTTATATTAAAATTGAAGAGAAAAACTCAAAATTGTGCACTTGATGAATTCGGCATGTAGAAGAAAAAGAAGAGGAAGGCAAGAAACAAGAGGAAAAAGGCAAAGATAAGGTGACTTAAGGTGAATTGAAGGAAAAGGAAGCTTAAATAAGGTTAGTGGATATATTTACCCCATTATTTCATCAAATTTAGCTTATTTAACTCATAAAAATTGCATACAATGTGTAGGTATTAAATGGTTTAGTGATGAATTGATGTATTTAGATGTTAAATATGAAGGAAACCCTAGAATCATCTAGGCAATATATTTCATGTCAAATCATCAAGAAAATATCAAATTTATGGCGGAAGTGTACCTGAATTTATAATTTGCCTTGGAAGACGGAATTTCCTTTGGCCAATGATCTTCCAAATTGATAGGCAGGATAAAGATCTGTCTTCTCCAGATAGGGATTCAGAGACGATAGATATCACTTACCTATAATTTGGGGACCATAACCTTTTTATATGGTAGATTTTTTCTTTATTTCTAATTTAACCCATCATAAAATTAGAAATTACAAAAGAGTATCTATACATTTAATCCATACTTGTAACATTATTATTATTATGGCCCGCTTTAATTTCTTTTATATTAGATCACTTTAATATTTTGGGCCAAGTCTTTTAAATGATAGTTATGACATATAATTATTATAATCCTAATATATATATATAGTGTATTTGTCCATAAATCCTAACAATCTCCCACTTGGACTATACATATATATATATATATATATATATATATATATTCATTTTGCTTTATAATTATATGTCAACTTTATGAGCTCAAAACTTTACTATCATAAATAAAGACATTTCTGAACAATCTCGTCCATCAATCATGCTTACATAGAACCAAGGCGACTTTTGATACTTATATGTCGTAACTAAATCCATCCCTGATCACATATATAAACATAACCAAATGACACAGATCTAGTATGGATGCATAGCATGAAAATTACATGTAATGTGATCTAAACATGCCTATTTTCAACTGGTCCGTTCTTTAAACTTGGTGAGATCAATCCATAGATAAATCAAAGTGTGAATAACTCAACTTTATTTCTGCAAAAAACTGTAGATAAGCCAAAAAACCAAATGTGTCTATTATAAGAAAGCAAGATTACAAAACTCCCACTAAAATTAAATATCCTCAAAAGATATGACACCCATATGAGCAATATGCTCATTAAAGACCGTGGGTGGTAATCCTTTAGTAAGCATATCCGCAACCATGGAGTTTGTACCAATATGCTCAATAGACACCTGTCCACTTTGAATCCTTTCTTTAACAACCAAGAATTTAATGTCTATATGCTTTGACTTACTCGAACTCTTGTTGTTATTGGAATACAAGACTGCTGACTTATTGTCACAAAAGATCTTAAGTGGTCTTTCAATTCCATTAACAATTCGCAGTCCAGTAATAAAATTGCGCAGCCATATTGCTTGATTTGATGCCTCATAGCATGATATGAACTCTGTTACCATGGTAGAAGAGGCTATAAGAGATTGCTTAGCACTCTTCCAAGAGATAGCCCCTCCAGCAAGCAAAAAAATATAGTCTGATGTAGATTTCATGCTATCTTAACACCCAGCAAAATCGAAATCTGAATACCCAATGATCTCTAACTTATCCAATCTCCTATAAGTGAGTATGAAATGTTTTGTTCTTTGAAGATATCGTATGACTCGTTTGGCTACTTTCCAATGATCCATTCCTGGATTGCTTAAGTATCTTCCTAACACTCCAACTATGTACGCAATATCCGGACGCGTACAAACTTGAGCATACATTAGACTTTCTATTGCTGATACATAAGGAATCTTTTGCATTTCTGTTTCCTCAAAAGTATTTTTAGGGCACTGTTGAAGATTAAACTTGTCTCCTTTAGCCACAGGGGTATTTCCTGGTTTACAATCTTGCATGCCATATCTCTTAAGAACCTTTTCGATATAAGCCTTTTGTGACAATCCAAGGGTACCTCGAGAACGATCTCGATGTATTTGGATCCCTAATACAAAATTTGCATCTCCAAGATCTTTCATCTCAAAATTCATAGCTAGAAATCTCTTGGTTTCATGCAACAAGCCTATATCATTACTGGCAAGCAATATGTCATCAACATATAAAACCAGAAAAATATGCTTACTCCCACTAAATTTGTGATATACGCAATCATCAACCAAATTCATCTCAAAACCATAAGAGATAATAATCTGGTGAAATTTGTAATACCACTAACGAGACGCTTGCTTAAGCCCATAGATAGATTTCTTCAATTTGCAAACCATTGACTTTGTACTTTCTGATACATAGTTTTCTGGCTGCACCATATAAATTATTTCATCAATGTCACCATTGAGAAATGTTGTCTTGACATCCATCTGATGTAGCTCAAGATCAAAATATGCTACTAATGCCATTATAATCCTAAAAGAGTCTTTCGATGAAACTGGAGAGAAAGTCTCTTTATAATCAATGCCTTCTTTATGTGTAAAGCCTTTAGCGACAAGACGTGCTTTATATCTCTCCACATTGCCCTTTGCATCCCTTTTGATTTTAAAAATCCATTTACAACCAATGGGTTTTGCACCTTCAAGCAATGGAACAAGATCCCATACGTCATTATCTTTCATAGACTTAATCTCTTCATTCATGGCATCTATCCACTATTGAGAGTTAGAGCTTTTCATTGCTTGATGAAAATTGATTGGATCATTTTCCATCACTCCAATGTCAACATCATGTTCTTTGAGAAACACAACATAGTCATCAGAAATTGCACTTTTCCTTTCTCTAGTGGATCTCCTTAATGGCAATGGTTCTTGAGGTTGTAGAGTTTGTTCTTCAAGAGTATTTTCTTGAGATTGAATGGGAGGATCAATGACATTGTCTTGTTCTGGAATTGCATCATGAACAATGTCTGGTATAATAACCTGTTCTTGATTATTGTCCATAGCAATTAAAGGAATATCAATATATTCCTCTTCAAAGACAAAGTCCTTAACTCTTTCTCCCCCCGCAAACTCAACATCCTCAAAGAACCGAGCATTACCTGTCTCAAAAATAGAATTAGTTGTGGGATCATAAAATTTGTAACCCCTAGAGCGTTCAGAGTATCCAACAAAATAACAACTAATAGTCTTAGAGTCCAGTTTCTTTTCATTTGGCCTATAAGGCCTTGCCTCAGCTGGACATCCCCAAATATGAAAATGTTTTAGACTAGGCTTTTTACCTGTCCAAAGTTCGTAAGGGGTTTTACTAGTTGCCTTTGTTGGTATTCTATTGAGTATATAAGCTGCAGTCTTTAATACCTCTCCCCAGAGTGACTCGGGTAAGGTAGAGTGACTAATCATACTTCTTACCATGTCTAAAAGCGTTCGATTTCGTCTTTCAGCAACACCATTCATATTGGGTGAACCCGACATGGTGTACTGTGGTACGATATCGCTTTCCTCTAGGAATCTAGCAAATGGACCTGGACGTTGTTCACCTGAACCGTCATATCTACCATAGTATTCACCACCACAGTAAGATCTAACGCTTTTAATACTTTTATTGAGTTGATTTTCAACTTCAGCCTTAAAACTTTTAAACATGTCCAGTGACTGAGATTTCTCATGAATGAGATAAAGATAGCCATATCGACTGAAATCGTCTATAAACGTTATGAAGTATGTTTGGCCATTCCAAGAAGCCAGAGAAAATGGCCCACAAATATCTGTATGTATTAGTTCTAAGACATTTATTTTCTTATTGGCATCAAATCTCCTGATATTTGTTTGTTTCCCCTTAATGCAATGCACACACATGTCAAAATCTGAAAAGTCAAGGGGATCGAGAATACCATCAGACACAAGCCATAAGCCATAAAGCACAATATGCCTATTTCTTTACCCGGTATGAAATCGAGGCCTGCCGATTTCAATATATATATATATAACTTTAATTACTTTTAATCAATTCCTAATAATTCAACATGAATTAGGTTCTGATACCAATTGAAGGAAACCCTAGAATCATCTAGGCAATATATTTCATGTCAAAACATCAAGAAAATACCAAATCTATGGCGGAAGGTACCTGAATTCATGATTTGCCTTGGAAGACGAAATTTCCTTTGGCCAATGATCTTCCAAATTAATAGGCAGGATAAAGATCTGTCTTCTCTAGATGGGGATTCAGAGACGATAGATATCACTTACCTATAATTTGGGGACCATAACCCTTTTATATGGTAGAGTTTTTCTTTATTTCTAATTTAACCCATCATAAAATTAGAAATTACAAAAGAGTATCTATACATTTAATCCATACTTGTAACATTATTATTATTATGGCCCGCTTTAATTTCTTTTATATTAGATCACTTTAATATTTTGGGTCAAGTCTTTTAAATGATAGTTATGACATATAATTATTATAATCCTAATATATATATATAGTGTATTTGCCCATAAATCCTAACAAAATATGCCATACAACGTGTAGGTATTAAGTGGTTTAGTGATGAATTAATGTATTTAGATGTTAAATATGGCATAGGGAATGAAATAAGAATGAAATGAATCCATAATGCTCAAAGTCTTCATGTGGCCGAATCCTTCATTAAGAGAAAATGCTTGAAATTCAATGGAATCCTGACATGAAATGCATGATTAGAGTAATTAAACAAGAATAGAATCTAGTTTTAATGATATCAATAGTGCTTGAATGGAGTTTTGGCCGAATGATGTTTGTATTGTTAATAGTTCAATTTTGATAGCAAGACGCCATGCGCCTTTCCTCCCCCTTCCTTCCCCTGACCCAAGCTTCCCCTTCCAGCCGCCATGCACCATTGTCAGCCCACCCCATATCCCTCCGCGTACTCCTTCCGGTAAGTACAAAAAGTTGGATTATGGCAGACCTGGGGTGGAACCACCAATAGGTGTTGGTCCCTCTAAAAATAGGTCTGATACCTTCAGCATCTTTGTTGACAATCTTCCAAAAGGGTGGCTTAACTTTGGACTGAGCAAAATATTCTCCTGGTACGGAACTATGGTAAGTGTCTTTGTAAAAAAAAAAACCTGAGCAGAAAAGGGTCAATTTTTGGATTTGTCAGAATGTTTGGAGTCGATAATTTCGAGAGAATTATCAGAAGATTGAACGGATCCTGGTTGGGGAATCGACAGCTGTAAGTAAACTTGGCAAAGTTTGATAGAGGTGCTAAATAGTCAAAGCTTGGCAAAATTGGACTGACTGAAGAAATAGATACTAACGCGGGTGTACAAAACCGAACCGAAATTAAAAATTAAATTAAATAAATTTTAATCTATTTGGTTCGATTTATTTAATTTTTGATTTATTCGATTCTGAATCGAAATATAAAATCGGTTTAATCGATTCAGTTTGATTTTTAAAATTAAAAAATCGAAAGAATCGAACCGATCGAAATTTTTAAATATATATATTTTATAGTATTATATCTAAATAGACATTCTAGTTTAGTGGTGGCATGAGACACACTCAAGACCATTAGGTCTTGCAAGTGAATTAATTAAAATTAAAATTTAAAAATAAATTAAAATATAAATTTAAATTCTTAATTTATTAAATTGAGTAGTAGTGTATTAGTTTTTTCAGTTTTTTACTTTATTTTTTTTACAAGTGAGTTAAAATTTAGATTAAAATATATATTTTTTAATTTTTTAAATTTAGATTAAAAATTAAAATATCATAAACAATTAATTTAATTTAATAGTATAAAAATATTAAAAGAGAGATAGCTATTGGGATGAGGAATCTCTTTTAATCTCTGATTATGCGACACTCATGTAGTATATGGGCTCACGTCATAGATTTGGATGAATTTCTTTCGCTGGAGATGATATAAAATTCATTTGATTTGATTTTGTTCTTTTGATTTTGATTGCTTATTTTGGTTCATGAATTTATTTGACCTTTTCTTGATTAGATTGATTAATTTGTACTGCTACGTAAGTAATATATGTCTGTGTATTTATGGTGGATTCCAATAAATCGGAATTAGTTTTATTTGGTTATTGGCATATGAGTGACTAATTTTTATTCTGTTTCATGTTTTAATTGTAACTTTAAATTATCATAAATAGCAAAGGAAAATTGTAATTGATTATTATTAAGTAGAAATATAATATTTTTATTATTTTACTGTTTAATTTTATATTTATATGATATTCGGTTGATCAAAATATTTAATATGTATTATTCATCGGAGAGTGCATGTTGCTCACCGAATTACCTTCTATTAATTGCATTGCAAAAAAAATATTATTACAATATCCGATGAAATTAGTTAACTTAGTTTGAACTCTGCAGGCTGATGCATATCAAAGTCTGAGGAAGGGTGGATGGAAAGACGAGAACATCATTGTTTTCATGTACGATGACATTGCATTCCACGAAGATAATCCCATGCCTGGCATTATTATCAACAATCCCATCTCTACTAGAGTATTAGTAATTAAAATAATTTTTAAAATTTTTTAATTTTAAATTTAGATTAAAAATTAAAATATCATAAATAATTTTAATGTTTCATCTCTACTAGAGTATTAGTAATTAAATTTTCTGTATAATTGATAATTGACAATAAATATTCATTTGGTACAAACATGAATATTTAGATTAAAATATATATATTTTTTAATTAAATAATTTATATTTAATATATTTAATGTTAATAAAAATAAATAAATATTCATTTGACATTACTTTAATTTTTTTTTTACTTTAATTTTTTACTGTAGCAATAAAACTGGACTAAATTGGAGTCCACCAAACTAAATTATAGACAGGCCTGGAATTGGGCCTGAAACAACCCATATTAATTCAAAATTGGTTGGATCGAACTGAATCGACTGAAATTATTTCGGTTTAATCGGTTTTGGTTCTATAAACTTCGGTTTCGATTCGATTCTTATATTTTTTAAATTTTGATTTTCGATTTTTTCGGTTCGGTTCAAAATCGAACCGATCATTTGCACATCCCTAGATACTACATTGGAGACCAGAACAAAGAAAGTTAATTTTCATAGGGGCAACAGCCTTAGAGACAAAAGATCATATGCAGAGGTAGTGTAGTCTCTTTTAAGAAGACAAATGAAGAAGGAACAAGGTTGGACACTATCATTAGCAACAACCCAGGTGCAGCAAACTTTCAATGTACTCCACATGATTCAGACCTTGAATGGTTAACTAGGAGCTTAGTGGGTTGGCTCCACCATCCCCGAGAATTGTTTATCCATCCGGCATCCAGGATAGAATGATCGAGGCAGGTTATTTCAACTGCACTTGCAGGCCTATGGGGGGTAACCTCATCCTCCTAACTTTTGCTCAAAAGAGGAAATGCAAAAGATGATTGAGGATGGCACTTCTTGGCTGGCGAAATGGTTTGAACATATTTAGCCATGGGAACACAAAGCCATATGCAAAAAATGCTTCACCTGGATCAGATGTGAAGGGATACCCTTACACGGATGGAAAAGTGATTTGTTCAATACCATTGAAGTCACTTTTGGCAGCTTTATTTGTCTTGATGGAAGTACTAGGAATTAAACAATATTTTATTTAGCCAGGATCTTAGTTACAATGTCTACACCAGGAAGGAGAGATTGTATCATGAAAATTAGAATTGAAGGTATTATTTTCCCAGCCAAGATAACTAAAGAACCATGCCTGATTTTCCCTCCATCTCAAGTTGGAATTCCTAAATTAAGTTAGCTCATCGGCATTCTGCCCCTCAAATTCTGCCTCTTACATCTCTTCGGAACCACTGGTATTCCCACCCCCAGAGTCTTCTCATTCTAGCAAGATGGAAAGCCGTTTTTCCTTGGAACTTGCAACAGACAAATTATTGTCTCCTATAGCGAATGATTAATCATAGCTGGCTGGCCTGGAGAACTCCAACAGTCAGGATAAGCCTCCATCTTTTGAATCTGAATCCCATGATCTATCTTTGGCTGTTGTGGCTTTCAATCAAGACCAATTGAGTAGTTCCAGACCAGTTAGGCCTTTGAGCTGTGCCAGACCATTTGGGCCTTCTCTAAACAATCCAGCCCACCTCATGTCTTAAACTCTTATACTAATCCCAGCCTCAGCCCATCCCATCTTAACTCCACTCTTATCTAGGGGTGTGCATCGGTCGGGTTTGGGTTAACCCAAACCGAACTCGATTAACCCGAGACCCGAATTATTAGTATTTATATCACCCGAACCGACCCTATAAAAATATCGGGTCCCTACCCGATTAACCCGATAAATTTTGGGCCCCGACCCTTTTAACCTGATCAACCCGATTAAATTAAAACAAGAAATTGGAGCCTCTATTCATTTTTGTAAGGTCATGAATAAAATAAATTAAAACATGAAAATGGAGCCACCATTATTGATCATCATAATTCATAATCCATTTGGTGTTCTTTGAGCAACATAATTGATGTTTTGCAGATGGAAACGGCAGCAATTCATTACCAAACTCATCATGAGAAGCAAACCTGCTAATACATATTCTTCTTTTCATAGATCAAGCAAGAGGGTTATTTATTCTCCTAATCCAACATATAGAAATCAATATGAACAAAATCATTCAAACCAAAACAACACATGCCCATGAAAGGGTACATCCATGCGTACACTTCATTCTCTCAGAGCAAATCATTGCTTATACTAAATCTCTTAAATCATTTTAATTGCCTTGTCATTTAAAATTGGTAGACAAAAACAAGATTTGGTGTGCAGTTAATGTAAAAACTTATGTTCTGAATCTTGGCTTTCAAAGTCTCTACCGTTTCATTACTTCAATCTGTCCTTGAAGGCAACCGCCGCCGCCAACGGCCAGATCCGTTATCGTACCCTTCTTCCGCCTAACTTTTTGAAGCCAACGATTCTACTGGTACCGGCGTTACTTCTTCTGCCTCCACTACTCCTCCTACTCACTCTGACCACCACCTCCTCCTCCATTAGTTGCCGTCGAAAAATATGAAGCGCCCGGTGCTGGAGCGTTCTCCTCGTGATTCCGATCCCACTTCTCTTGATCGTTTTCGTATTGTATTCTCATGCCTACTCGCTCCCCAACGGCTATCATGGAAGAGGTCTTGAGCAAAGGGTCTGGAAAAACGATGGAACTGGAGGTGAAGAAGAAGAAATTAGGTTTTTTTGCTTATATAGTAGTGTTAATCGGGTGGAATTTTGGGTCGGTTTAGAGTGGTTTTAAATCGACCCGACCCAAACCCAAAAAATCCAAATTCTCCAAATCCGAATCGAATCGAAAAACCCAAACAATCTCACCCGAATACATCGATTCGGGTTTTGCACACCCCTACTCCTATCCTATCTGCCAGTTCGACTTCGGCCCCAACTAACAATTTCCCAGCCTATGATGTCTTGGAGGAATTAGCAGGCTCCTTAAGGAACAAAAAGAAAATGTCAAATAAGTTAATGATACGTTTACTTATAAAAAATAATTTTTTATTTTCTTAAAAACTTAAAATATTTATTTTTTATAAAAATTTAAAAAACACATTCATTTATCAACAAATGAAATATATATATATATATATGTGTGTGTGTGTGTGTGTGTGTGTGTGTGTGTGTGTGTGTGTGTGTGTGTGTGTGTGTGTGTGCATACATACATATGTACGTACGTACATACATACATACATGTACATGCATGTGTATGTATGTACATACATGTATGTATGCATGTATGTATGTGTGTGTGTACGCGCACGCACGAGCGCGTGCATACATACATATGTATGTGAATATATGCACATACATACACATACATTACACATGTATGTATTAAATGTGCACCTGTATGTGTATGTATATATGCACATACATATATATACATATCCATATGTATTTATGTAGCGGCTTGAACGACAGGTCAATCGTGAATAGTATTTTTCTACAATGAATAGTATATCCGGGCTGAAAAATACATCTGAAAATGAAAAATATTTTATTGGATGATCGAAAAATATGGATCACAGTTAGTCTGAGTTAAAATTTGAAGTGAAATTAAGGTCAAATAAGCCTCCAAAAGTCAAAAATAATAAAAATGAAGTGGTTCGATTTTAGGTTAATTAGTTTGATTAAAATTTGATCGAGCCATTAAAAATAGCAAATAAATTCTAAAAATTATCAAAAATTGCAGATATGTCTAAAATAATATGTAGATTATTTTGACTACAAAAAGTAAAATTTTTAGTAACACTAGTATTTTTGAATCGGATCGATTTAATCGAATCAGTAACGGATTCTGATTGGGTTGAAATTTTGTATACAATCTATTTTTGATGTGATAAGAATGATAAAATTAATTTAAGAGTGATTTGGAATTGAGAAGAGAGAGAATTACAAAAAAATAGCAAAATAGGCTTGATTTTTTGTTATTATGCCTTAAGTGAGTGAATTTTGGTTGAACCAAGCTCAATCCACCCAAAGCCACTTTAAAAAAGAGATGAGAACAGTGGCAAATCGTGGCTTCCCCTTCTTCTTCAACTCCTCTTCCTCTATTAAAGATCGAATTTTCTTTTCTCTCTCTCTTTCAAATTTTTTTCAAATCCTTCACTTATTTTCTTTTCATCCAAGCATAAGAGATGATCTACTATCTCTCTACATCATCTTAGCAGCCTCCATCCTTTGATTTGAGGAAAGAAAGCAAGAGAAATCAAATGAAAAAAGTTTAGGTGTCAGAATGAGATAAGAGATTTTCAAGGTTTTAATTTTGTTCAAGAGTGTCTCCAAGTAGTTTTAGGTACCTAAATTCCATTTTTGAGGTTAATTTAAGGAAAAACCATTGAAATCTTTGTATTTTCTTTGATAGGAATTTTGGCCTCTATTGGGAATTCAAGGTTGTGGATGAATTTCTTTGATTTAAGGCTTGAAAAAGAAAGCTTAAGAAAGGTTAAGCACAAGAAAAAAGGTATGTGGCTATGAAATCTAATCATTTTCCTTAATTTGGCATCATTTTTCTTTAGGTAAAATAGAAAAAAATATGAAATTGTATGTATAATTGAAATTAACTTTATAATAATGTAATTGGATCCTAAATAAGCTTATTAGAATGTTTAAATAAATTTTAAAGAACATGTACGTTAGACTTCTCAAAGTGGCCTAATTCTTTCTTAAAGGAAAGTCATGTGTGATTTAGTTATTTTGATGTTTTTAAGCCTTTAAATGATTATAAGTAGAAATTAAGTGTCCATAAATTTTTATAAAATTTATGAATATTATTTGAATATTTTTGAAATAATTAATTGATTATGTAATTAGTGAAAATAAGGAATTATTATGAAATAATGCATGAAATGAGTAAATATTATACCAATGAATTTTTAGAGAATTTATGAAAATTATTTGAATATTTTTGAGTAATTAATTGATTATATAACAAGTGAAAATATTGATTTATTGTGAAATAAATCATGAAATAAGTGAAATATGTACCTGTGAAATTTTATAGAATTTTTATAATTTATTTGAATATTTTAGAAAAATATTTAAATATGTACAAAATAAATGTATTGAATTATTGAGTTATAGTTAATAATCTAAATAAAAAATAATGAATTATATTGATACAATTCATAAACTTACCAAAGGTGATAAAAAGATTGATTGACTAATACATTGAAAAAAAAGACAATGAAAAGTATAAGGTGTAAAATGATTTTGATGAATTATTGCAAAATAATTCATAATTCGACAATAAAATGATGAATTATTGTAAAATAATTCACAAATCATATAAAAGTATTGAAACTCTAAACGATCGCATTTGTGGACAGAAAAAGTAAGCAAACTGTTAAAAGTCAAAAAGGTGAAATTAATTGTAAAGTGAAAATATTGAATTATTAAGAAATAATTCATAAATTGATAAGAAATAGTGAATTATAATGATATAATTCACCAATTGTATAAAAAGTACTGAAAGAATAACTGGCTAATGTATTGAAATGAAAAGATACTGAAAAGTATAATGTGTAAAGTGATCATGGTGAATTATGATGACATAATTCACAAACTGTATATAAGATACTGAAAAAATGATTGAAAAAAAAAAATAAATGTCCTAAAGAAATTGACTATCAAAATGCAGTGTTTTGAAAAAGAAATTTCAATTGTTGAGAATCTAAAAGTTTGTTTTGAAAATAAGTGATTTTGCCCTTAGCAATAGTCAGGCAGTAAAAGTTGTATTCAGGATATAATTAGCTAGCCATAGAGACATCTTATACCTCGGTGCAAGTCATGACAACTTGCTTTACTATGGTAAAATCTTTGATCTCCATAATCTCTTTCTATACTAATATCTGCTCTATGAGATTTGATCATTCGGGATCATTTCTCAATACTGTTCTATATGTGATCATGTAGGGTTCATATTTCATATATCCTATAAGAGAATTTCTGTCAGAATTGTACTATAGACATTATAATAAAATTAAGTTAAAAATACAAAAAGAAAGCTAAAAGTAAAGTTAAAAGTGAAAAATGATCTAATTGAAAGAAATAAAAAGTTTAGGGACAAAAATATAATTTTTTCCAAAACTTATACTGAATGTGCAAAAATGATAAGAAAATATTTTTTCAAGGGTAAAATGGTAAATTAATAATCAAATAGCAAAAAAAAAAGCTTTTGTAAAGAAAACGGACTAAAATATAATTTTACATAAAAAAATCAAAACAAAGATCAATTGGTATATTATATGCCAATTAACGATTTGAAAGTGAAAAATTTGTAAAATAGTACCAAATTGTAATTAAAAGTCTAAAAATTGTAATTTTGTAATTAATATGTAAAAATGACAATTATATAATAAATGTGTAAGAAATATATTTTTGTAATAAAACAAAAATGTAAAGATCAAATAGCAAAGTTTTTCAAAATAATTGTACTACTTTGTATGAAATGTTAAAAGCATTAATAAGTGTATTTTGATAAATAATTAAAAAAAATATCAAAGTAAAAATAAATGAACTTATGGCAAAATCGTAAATAAAGTGTAAAAAAGAATAATTCTGTAAGTAATTGAAAATTGAAAATTGAATTGAAAACTTTGCCATATTAATAGCAATTAACAGCGTAAAATGCCAAATAAACTTATAATTGTACCTAAACAATTAAATAAGAAAATCTACTCAAAAAGTTAAAGCAAAACCCAATGAATGGGTTATAAGCCAAAAGTTAAGTAATTTTGTAATTAAATTGCAAAAATGATATTTTTGTAATAAATTGAACAGTTTAAGATCAAAGTAAAAAGTTTGCCAAATTTTTGTATTGAATTGAAAATACTGTAAGAAAAGATTAAAAAGTGCCTTTTGATAAGACAAAAATAATATTTTGCATAATTTATATAATTGTGCTTATTTGAGAAATTCTTAGATTAATGGTCATCACTGAGCATGTTTAATACTGAGCACGTAGTATTTATTGCGTGCTGATTCTAAAGAGTAGTTGGAGCATGGCACACAGTGGAGCAAAGAGTGGGTTGTAATTTATTATTTTATATTTTGGCATGTATATATTTAGCTATTGAAGTAAAAGAGTGGGTTGTAATTGATCAGTAAATTGATGTGACTGCAAATATGTGATTTGTCAGAAAGTGTTTTTGGATGGATATGTCTGATATGTGAATGAATGTTTGAAATATATATATATACTGTTATAGACTGTTGTGCCTCTGAGATGTTGTGGTTTATCTGATTTTTTAGGGGGCTAGTAAGTATATAGTCATTATATTGCCAAATTTTTTATAAAATGAATAGAATTTTTAGGCAGTTGTAAGTCAGCGACAAGTTAGTTAGGAATTTGGAAAAATGAATGAGTATTGTCAGATCGAAAATTTGTTTGGTTAAGTTTTTGGAAAAAAAAAATTCGACTTACTGATTAATTCCGTATCTAAAAGATTTTTACAGTGAAGGTGTTACAATATATATGTATGTACATACATATGTATACACATATATATACATATGTATATATGTATTTGTATGTATATGCATAAATACATATGTATATGTATGTGTGTATGTGTATGTGTGTATATGTATGTGCATACATATATATGTATATGTATGTGTGCATATATATATATATATATATATATATATATATATATATATATATATATATATATATATTTGTGTGTGTGTGTATCTATTAAGATTATTTAAAAATTTTGAAAAATATATTTTATTAGTTTTCTAATTTCTTTTTTATTTTGGAAAACTGAAAAGTTTATTTTCTGTTTTGTATTTTAGAAAATTGATCAAAATATACATGATCTTTGTTTTCTATTTTATGTTAAAATTTTTCTGAAAAATTGAAACAGTTTTCTGTAAATGAATATGCCCTAAAACTCTTTTGTCCATTTAACCCAAGGAAGAAGTCTCAGCTCTATTTCCAGAATTCCATAAAAAAAAAGCGAGAAAAGGTAAAAAAAAAAACAAAAAATTAGTTTTGCCCATGGAATTATCAAATGAGAAGCGATTTCTAAATGTTGAAAAAATAACAGATGAGTCAATCTCGGAGGGCGCATTCAAGCTAGAAATATTGCTCTTCTCTTTTCTTATCCCTCTTCCCCTTTTTTGGGTGATAACTGCACAATAAAAGCAAGAAAAGTTCTTGAAATGGTAAAATTAATGGGAATAAAAATTAGAAAATCGAAGGATGAATTTGTTAACGAAATAAAAAAACATGGAATAGAGAGATTTGGATGCTTGGAATGACTTTATCATTGGCATCGATTAACCCCTTGATCGGGTAGACCCAATTGATTGAAATTGAGTCTTTGTACCTATTTCTGGTTTTGGGCTTTGTTTTTACTCTCATATATGTTGTTGTTCTCCTGGAATGTAAGAAGATTAAACTCCAGTAACAAGTGAAAAGTGATGGGTTCTTTAATTAATAAAGGACAGGGATGGTGGTACTCTAGGAAACTAAGATGAAGTCCCATTCACCTTTGGAGATTAGACAGATGTGGGAAAATCAAAGCCACGATTGGGTCTTTCTAGAATCACAGGGTAGCAGTAGTGGTTGATCATCACCTGGAAATCGAATTTCTTTTCTAAAGTTTTATTTTCGAAAGGTGAAGGTTTAATTGCCATTAAAGGTACACTGATCTCTCTTAATTTTGACTGCTTTATTTGTGTTGTTTATGCTCCTTTAAATGAAAATTCTTAAGCTATTCTCTAGAGTCATCTTACTCTACTTACTATGTCCAATATCTATATTATTATTGTTGGAGATTTTAATGCTATTATGAGGCATGAGGAGAGGCAAAATTCGATCATAAATAGGAAGGATGAGGCTTTTTAGGATTTTGTTAACTCTAATGGTCTCATTGATATGCTTTTATTTGGTAAACAGTTTACTTGGGAAAACTCTAACTGCAGAAGTAGGCTAGATGGATTCCTAGTGAATGGAACATTACTCACTCATTGTGATTTTGCTAAATAATTAAGCATAAAAAAGGGACTCTCTGACCACTGTCGTGTATGGCTTCTATTGACCAAAGAAGACTAGGGCCCTAAACCATTTCGCTTTTGAATTGTTGGCTACAGTGACTTGGCTTTCTGAGTTTGATTAAATGGTGGTGGAATGAATTGGATTTCTATAGGGGAATTCAATTATAGCAAAAGCTTAAAACTCTTAAAAAGAAGATTGCAGCATGGAACAAAACTGAGTTTGGTATGGTGGACATGATAATTGATCAACTAGAAAAGGAACTTGAAATGATATATGCTACTTGGAAAATGAAGACATTCAATGGGCGATCAAGAATTTTATGTGGGAAAAAAGAAAGTGAATCTTGAACTTGTTGTGGGGAAATGTAGAATCAAAGAATCCTATAGAGGCAGAAGTCTAGAATAAACTGGATAAGAAATGGCGATAAAAGTACCTGCTTTTTTCATTTGTCTGCTTGTCGTAGATCTTTTGCCAACCGTATGGATCAGCTTCAAACTCCTTATGGCTTAATTTATGATCAGACCTCCATAAAAATGAAATCTGCTCATTTTATGAGGAGTTATATTAAAAAACAATGTGATCTCTTACCATTGATGCTAGCCTCTTTCTTTAGAAAACTTTCCTCTCCTTCAGCTAGCTTTTTGGAAAGACCATTTTCTAGGGAGGAGATAAATAGAGCTATTTGGAGGTATGAAGGATCGAAAGCCCCGAGGCTAGATGGTTTTAACTTCAATTTTATCAAGGTAGCATGGGGAATTCTGGAGTAAGAAATTGTCGACATGGTCCATAGTTTCTATCTTACAGGCAAACTACCAAAAGGTATAAATTCCTCCTTAAAAACTTTTATTCCAAAGACCTTGGGAGCTTTAAATGTAAAAGATTTCAGGCCCATTGGCCTTATTAGTAGTCTTTATAAAATCATTTCAAAGCTTCTGGCATTGAGAATTAGGAAAGTTCTGAGGGAGGTGATTAGTGAAGAACAAAGTGCATTTGTGAAAGGGAGGCAGATTTTTGGATGGAATTATGGTGGCAAATGAGATTATCCACTCTCTCTAGAAATCAAGGAAAATGGTTTTTTGTTCAAAATTGATGTCCATAAGGTTTTTGATTCCATATCTTTGGAGTTCTAAGATTATGTAATAGAGAATATGAACTTTGGACACATTTGGCAAGCTTGGATAAAAGAATGTGTCTTTACTGCCAGAGTAGCTATTCTTATAAATGGCAATCCATCAAGGGAGATTCATCCGTCGTATGGTCTTAAGCAAAGAGTTCCTCTTTCTTATTTTTTGTTCATTCTTATCACTAAAGGCCTATCATCTTTGATCAAGAGAGAAAATCAACTGAACTTGCTTAGGGGTTTAAAATCAAATCCTCATAAACCATCTAGTATTAAAATCACTTATCTACAATATGCGGATGATACTTTACTCTTAACTTAAAATGACTTGGAGATGATCTTGATGTCGAAAGGGTTCTAAAGCTTTTTGCCTTTATCTTTAAACTACATATAAACTTTCACAAAAGCTCTTTGAGTGGCATGAATATGCCCCAAAGCCTTCTCAAATATTATGCTAGCTTAATCAAATGTCATATCCAGCCTCTTCCTTGCACCTACTTGGGACTTCTTATCGGATCAAATCCACGCAGGAAAGACATGTGGAAATCAATCCTGGACAAGTTCCATTCCGAACTTTTTATTTGGAGAGGTAGATTTCTTTCCATTGTTAATGGGTTATTACTTATTAAAACAACTATTTCTAGCCCGCCTTTGTACTATCTCTCACTCTTTAAAATTTTGGTAGGTGTACTCAAACAACTTAAAAGCATAATGAAGAGATTCCTCTGAAAAGGATCAACAAATATCAATAAAATTTTCAAGTTGGATTGAATATCATTGAAAATCATAAAAAGCAAGGAGGATTGGGAGTGAGTTCCTTGGGAATCTCAGATAATTCTCTGTTGCAAAGAATCATTAGAAGCTAGTACCATTTGACCATATTGGTTTCCCTAAATTTCTCAAAGTCTGCCAAATTTTTCCCTATCTGGAGAGACATTATCAAAATGCAGAATATACAACCTTTTCAAAATAGCATTCGAGTAAAAGTTAGAAGTGGCAACAAATGTCTATTCTGGCATGACTTATAGATTGGAGATAAGCCTCTTGAAATTCAATATGCGTGTCTTTTTCTCTATCTTTGAATCTTGATGCACTTATTATTAACTGCGGTAACTAGATTGATGGAACTTAGACCTGGAATTTACATTGGAAGAGGAATCTGTGGGTTTAGGAAGAAAATTTGCTTAATGACTTTTTTAATCTGCTTCAAGCTTTTTGTCTATCACCTATCCTTGATGATAGAAAAATCTGGAAGCATGATTCAAGAGGGATCTTTTCAGTTAAAATGGCTTACTTTTGTATTCAAGCCTTTCTCCCTTCTCCTTCTACTGTCGATCTCCCCTATGGATTGATTTCGTAGAATCTTAAACCTCTAAAGGTAGAAATGACCCTATGGTTGGCACTACTAAAAAGGTTGGGCACGAAAGAGTATCTGGCAAATCTAGGGATCCTTCCTCACTCTAACACATCTTGCTTTTTTTTGCAACAACCATTCGGACTCAGTAAATTATATTTTCACTCATTACTCTTTCTTTTCAGCCATCTGGTACAAGTTAACATGATGGTGAGGTTTTTCCTTCTTTCTACCTTACTCCTTAAAATATCTCCTCCCATAGTGTTATGAACTTCCAAAAGGTAAACTTCGAAAAAGGTGTTGTTCATAGTTTTCTTGATGACATTATGGCCGTTGTGGCTAGAAAATAATTTTAGATGCTTTGGTAGGCAATCTTGTAATTCAGACACTTTATTCCATCTTATTCTAGTAAGGGTTTCTTTTTGGCTAAAGGCCCATAAAAACCTAGATGCTCTAAATGGACCAACATTTGCTATTGTCCATTGATGGAATAAAAAATATGCACATTCCTTGTAAAACCATATTATTTTCTCCTTAGACTCCACTCTCTCCCAATGCTCTTAAATGGAATATTAATGGTTTCTTCTTAGGAAAACTAGGACCATCATGCGCATGAGGTGTGTTGCACAATCAAAAAGGAGAATTCTTATACTTATTCTCAGTTAACGTTGGTATTATAGAGGCCAACCAAGTTGACTTATGGGAAGTTAAAAAAGCTTTATCTTTTATCTCATAGGTTCTTGAAGAAGCAAAACCTTAAAATGATATTTAAACTAGACTCTTTAAATGTTGTATCTTGATTACAACCAAATTATAGGGAGAGGTCGTGGAAATTTGCTCAAAATTTTAATCAAATTGATCATCTTTTGGGATCATTAAGAAATGTGACTTTTAACCACAAGTTTAGAGGAAGCAATACAGTGGCAAATTATCTTGCAAAACAGGGCGTATATAGATCTAGTGACTTTATTACATAGCTCATTTAATCTTTTCTTCTTGGCTATCCTTTATTCTTTCCAACTATAATGAGATGATTAGCTAGGGTGGATGGCTCATTAATTGTTTTGATTGCTTCCTTACTATTGTTGATGTTATTATTAATCATGGCTCCTGAATACATTTTCTTTGCTATAATTTCATTTATGCCCTATTTTATTGGTGAAGATCTTTCCTATTGGAGTCTGCTGCTACTTTCTACTCAGATGGCTTTATTTTTAACCTGTCATTTTTTATAGCTCCCAGTTGTTTTGGAAGCATCTTGTCTGGTTCTTTTCATCGGCCAACTTCTAGTTTGGGTCTGTCTTAGTAATTAATAACTGTATGGGCTACCTTTATGTAGATGGGTGATTGAGAATCTTTATTTCATTACTGCATTATGGTTATACTGGTAGACTGTAAGTGTTATTCTGGTTGTGTGTAGTCTAGGCCATTTGGTTTTGCCCCAGCCTTTACTCCGACGCTATTAGTTTGATTTGTTATTTCTGGCTACTGTTGGTGTTTATTCTGAATCTTTTGTTATCTGGGATTATTGCTTCAATTGGAATCTACGAGTTCCTTTGATATTTTTTTTTCTATATTTATTTTTTATTAATATATCTTTCGCTTATAAAAAAAGTTGAATTTTGATATACAATGACCAATTGAGGCATAAAATGATATGAATGTAAAGCTTAATCATGATGAAATATCGTGAATGGGTGAAACATCTCATTGGCCAAATGGAATACACAGTGAATATGGCATGCTTTTGATGCATTTAAGATAATAATTGATGGATATGTTATGTAGATATGAGTATTTGATGAAGTTTGTGTGAAAATGGCAATTTTGTTGTGATACATAATAGGGATGATCATGGGGCGGGGATCCACCCCGTTCGGGGCGGGGAATCCCCGAATTTCACCCTCGCGGGACGGGGACAGGGGGGAAAAAATTTGTGATATAATTTCGAGGGCGGGGATAGGAAATGGGGTATCCGCCCTGCGGGGATCCCCGTCCCGCAGAATATAATTGAATATAATCAATTATCACACTAGAAAAATACAACTAGATACAATGTAGTCATTCATCAAGTGAATATATTAGATTAAGATTTGTTTTGTCATGTATATGATGTATTCGATTTTATTTTAGCATTCGCTTTAAGTTTTTATTTTCCTTTCAATTTTTTTTGGATGCTTCGTGTCAATTCAATAAATTAGAAGGGCGTCACTGTAACAAATATAAAATTAAAATACTACATTATACTATCATATTCAATTAGTGTAAAATATTAATACAATATATTAACTAGTAATATAACGACATCATATTCACTTATTCCCGAAAACAATATAATCAATGTTGTTATTATATATTAACATAATACATTATATATGGTAAATTTCATAAGTGATGTTGTTATTATATATTAAAATAATACATTGTGTATTGTATGCAATGTAATCCAATTTGTTATGCCATGTATATTTTAGAAGGATTTAAATTCATATTTTAATTCACTTCTAAATTTTAATTTTAATTCACTTGTAAAAAAAATTAAAGTACAAAAATTGAGAACACTAATACTCTACAGTTTATATCATTTTCTAAGTGAATTCATCAGCAACTATTCCCATGTAAATTTTGGCAGTGTATCCACTTTTGCCCAAAAAATAAATTGTGTTCATTTCTATCCAACTGAATGTATTGTATTTATTTTTGTCCAAATTAAATAGAGTAAAAAGAATGATTCCCATATATGAATAAAATTATTAGCTCTATATATAAAAATTAAAAAAAAAAGTCATTAATTAACAAATTATACTGATATAGAATACCACATTAAAGAGATGTCCATATATTGAAAAAAGAGATGAGGCAATCTATATAATATAATTAATTTGCTATTTATTTCATATCAACACAAAGAAATGCGTAAGTTGATGCTGAACAACTCAAAATAAAAAGTAGTGCAGCAAAATCAATTAAAATAACATTTGTAATCTCTATTCAATTTTTATCTTCCTTGACATTAGAAAAGATAAATTTAAAAGAAATAATTTTAATTTAATAAAGAAAAATAAGATTAAGAAAAAGAAAAAAATATAGTTAATTAAATAAGTTAAACACCGTTAACTTTGAAATAACCCCACAAAATTTATTGTCTTTTTAGCTTTCTTAACACCAACAGTAAAGAGCAATAATAATAAAAAAATACACAGCAATAGCAAAAAGATCTTCTCTTTCTAATTACGATTGCCTTAATTGTCCACTGTCAACAACACCTGCTGTTGATAGATCGTATATAGTTTCACTAGAGCTAATACACTCTATCCAATTTGGCCAAAATTAAATAACCTATATTCAGTTTTGCTCCAAATAAATATACTATTTTTCAAATTGAACTCAAATTCAATCTTATTTTTAAATAAAATTGAATTTGTAAACTTAATTTAAATTGAATTTAATCTATTAATTTAATTTTAATTGAATACTATTCAAATTAAAATTAAATTGAATTTTAATCAATTTCAATTACCAAATTTAATTGAATTAATTCAATTTTTTTGAATTTGGATTTGATTTGAATTCACATTTTAATTAAAATTAAGTGTCAATTAAATTAATTAAGATCAAATATAATTACACTAGGCAATTCGATAATTTGATAAGTGAAAGAAAGCTCTCAAGGAATAGGTATTTTTACTTTTGTCCAATCTCCGTATACAAATTTTAAAAATTGTGTTGGCTATTTGATCAATCATCCTTCACAGCGTATTCATTGCATGCCTATAACTATATCCCTATTAGGTGCAACTGCAAGGTGGGGATTTTAATTTAATTTTAAATTTGATGGAAATAATCAATATTAAAAAAAGTAAATAAATAAATTTAAAATTTATAAAAAATAAAAAGGAAAAAAATTATTTTTGAAAATAAAAGGTGCGATTCAATTAAATTAAGATTTAATTTGAGTTTGATTTGGATAATTGAACACAGTTTATTCAGTTTGGATAAAAATAAATGTAGTATATTTAGTTTAGTAAAAATAAATTTAGTTTTTTTGGGTAAAAATGAATACAGTGTATTAAATTTAGATAAAAGTAAATTGAATGCATTTAATTTGGCTAAAAATGAATGCAATTTATTTAGTTTACATTTAGGCAATGAAGTTATCGGTTTTCTTGCTTTTACATTTTTATAGTGTATAAATTATGGTGCTAATGCTATTATAGTGTATAAATTATAAGAATTATACTCAAATCAACAGAAAAAAATATTTAAAAGTAGAAAATTGACAAATTTAGATTTCTATTTTTTTTAAAGTTAAATGCTTTTTAGGAGGTATTACTTTCTTCATAATTAGAACTTGACAAAAACATTAAAAAAACCACTAAATTAGGGAATGAGGATCCCTGCGGGGGACGGGGGAGATTTTATCCCTATTCTAGAGTCCGAAGCAAGGACAGGGAATCCTCGACCCCGACGGCACAGTGAGTGGGGATGCAATACCCGGCCCCGCCCCGTCTCGTGAGCACCCCAAATGCATAATGTAAAGTTAGTAAAAATATGAAAAACATAACATATGTACTAAAAATTCCATTTGCCTTCAGTAAACACTAGTTAAAACAGAAATATATGATATAATTGGATAGCCATAAGAATCTATATTACGGTAGTAAATCGAGTTGATTAATGATTGTAGCCTACCATTGGTATGTATATGTGTGTGTGTGTGTGTAGTAGGATATATGAAAAACAAAAGAAAGAAAAAAAGAAAATCCATTATGATGTTAGTTGAGGCATTAGCCACTCCATGTTGTCACCTTAACTCATTTTAGGCCCACTAAAAAAATATAGAATAGCGATGAAAATTAGTAAGAAAAATAAAAGTTGTTGCTAAATGCACTATATAGTGACAACATTACGATAAAAAAATTAATTTTGTCACAAATATTGAAAGAGTTGGTAGAAAAATAAATATTATGATAATTTAGCGAGAATAAATTCCTGCTGTTGCTAATAATAGGAGCCAAAAGTTTGGTGTAAATAATTACTAAGATAAAAGCATATTTGGCGTGAACAATGTTATCGCTAATTAGCGATAATACTATTGTAGCGAAATTGACGACAATAATATTGTTGCTAATTTAGCAAAATATACTACTCTATTCATATAGCTTAATTAGGGAGAATATTGTTGTCACTAATTAGCGAGAACAGTGTTATAGCTAATTGTTCTCACTAATTTAGTAAAATATACATACATTATATAGCTATATTGGCAGAACATTGTCGTCGCTAATTGGCGAAAATATTGATGTAGCTAAATTGGCAAGAACATTGTTGTTGCGAATTAGCATGTTTGGACAACAGCTATTTAGCTACAATTCAGCTATAACATAACTCCAGCTAACTTGTAAGCGCATATTAGCGACAGATACCTTATCATTGAAATCATATTAGTGATAAAAATATTTGTTGCTAAATAAGTGGAAATGTTTCATATGGAGACAAATGTATTATTGTCATAAAATTTAGCGAGAAAATTGTTGTAGCGATATGGTGACAAATATACTGTCGTCGCAAAATTAACTACCACATTATTGCAGTGATATGGCGACAATTGAACTGTCGTCATAAAATTTAGCTTGAACAATATCGTAGCAATATTGCGATGAAAAATACTATCATCGTAAAAAATTGCTTGAACATTGTCGTAGTGATATGGCAATAAATATATTGTTGTCACAAAATTTAGCAAGAATGTAGTCGTAGCAATATGACAATAAATATTTTAGCAACAAAATTTAATGATCGCTAAAATTTGACGATGACTTGTTGTCCTCACTAAATTCTGCTACGACTTTTGTTTCAAAACAATTGTCGCCGTTAAACTAATTTAGTGATGAAAAAGCATCAGTTAGTGATGACTTTTGTTGTCATTATTTTGCATTTTTTTAGTAGTAGCCATTAGGATCCTTGTACCGCATAGCCGATTTAAGAGTTTGCGCGGTTTGCTATTATGTGAAAAATATGTAAATTAATGATGAAAATTGGATAAATATGTAAATAAGTGATAAAAATGGCAAAAATATAAATAAAAGATAAAAGATATCAAAAGTGTAAATAAGTGATTCAAATGGCAAGAAGGTAAATAAGTGGAAAAAATGGAAAAGTGTAAATAAATGATGAAACTAGGTTAATGAGGGTAAAATGGTAACAAGGATGACAATATGTAAAAGAGAAGTAATCAGGGATTAAATGGTAATTTTTCAGTACACTAAGTATATATAAGGTCTAAATTGTAATAAAAAAGGCAAAAATGTATATTTAGTATAAAAATGATGAAAATGGTGATAGATTAAAAGTTTATGGATCAAAATAAAATTTTTACATAAAAAGTGGATTTAGGGAGTAAACGTGGAAAATAATTAGTATTAAAGATTAGATGAAAATTTAAGAAGTTATGTAAGAATTTTAAATGCATGTAAAGGAATAAATAACTAATTGGTAATAATAAATAATATTCCTAATAAAGGATTTATGTGATAAAATAAAATAATTAAATAAGAATAATATTAATATTTGTGATAGATAGATAAAAATGTGGTAATTAATATTTAAGATAAAAATTTTGATTATATATTTAAGGATGAAATCTTGTGGTAGTGTATCCACTACTAAACAATTAGATTACTGAGCGTATAGTTTTGTTTTGACTAGTTGTAGGGGACAGGTAACAGCAAAAGTGGAGATAGGAGACTACAGAAGGAAAATTTGCTTCGCATATACATTTTAGGAAAAAAAAGTTTGACATAAATGTATTTTGTAATGGTTTTAGGTGTGTGTATAAAATAATTTAATGAAATTTATGTTTGTAAATTACAGGAAAAGAATTGTGTAAGCAAGTTATATTATATAATGTGACATGTTATATATACATATGATGTAAACTGTGGATTGTAGAAAGAGATGGTTAGATTGTGATTGTAAGGCCCTGCATTATACCCTAAGAGTAATCGAGTATGTTTGATATATATATTAAAGGTAAAATGAGGAGATATGCATTGAAAATATAGAAAAGGACATGAAAGGAATTCAATGAAATGGAATAAGTGTACAAATTAGAGAGCATGTGACATTAGGGATATAATTGAAAAGTTAAAGTAAAAGAATAGTGGCAAAAATAGAAATAGAGGAAGTAGAAGGAGCAAATTGTAAGATTATGAATGAACCAATAGAAGCAAGGCATGTGTCCTATTCTAGAAAACTCATGAAATCTCATGAGAAATGGTGAGATATCATGGTATAAAAGGGGACTATGGTGGCCGGCCAAAGAGGGAGTCCTAATCTCAGAAATTCTACTCCTTTTACTTATCTTCTCTCTCTCAAAAAAAAATACAAATCTTTGGTGTCTCAAAGAAGGTAGAGAAAGAATTTAGGATTTGTCTCTTTTAAGGTAATAACTTTCTCTCTTTTCCTTGTTATGTTTTTAAGGGTAGATGTTGAAGTAAATGATCTAAATAGATGTTTATGTATGTGATTTATCTCATGGAAATAAAAGAAGAGAAGAAGAGAAAGAGAGATAGAGCAAGGAAAGAGGAAGAGAAAAGAGTGAAGCTTGTAAAGAGGTATGGGAGTTATATTATTGTTTTATGGATTTGTAAATGGAATAAATTGATATATGTGCTTTAGATGATTTATAGTTGATGTTTGAGTGAATAATGAAATGTATAGTGCATGAGAAAGATGATTTGTGCCTTAGAAAGTGTTAAGATAAAAATCTGTTTTTGGTTCACATGAACCAGTCCTAGTAAAACTGGAATAAATCCCTCTATATAAGTCTGATTGATGTGATTCAAGTTGGAGATGAAATTTAAGTCATATATCTACAACTTTGTAGAAGAAACCGGGACCTAAATCTGTCTCTAGAGTGCCCGAAAATGAGCTTGAAGTGGACAGACCCCTGCTGTCAGTCCCAAGTGAGCAGTCTTCGGTTTTTAGTGAATACATTGAGATTTAGAAGCCGGATTTGAGTGATTTTTGATGTTTTAGAAACTAGAGACATATTGGAACAACTTTGTATAAGAACACTTTCTCTGAAAAAGATGTTTTCTGGGTCTAAAACGGTATAGAAGTCGAGACAGAAAATCTGTTTTTGAGCGATTGTAGGCATCACGATTACTATGAGTTTCATAGTAACCGTGAGGCAGTCTAGAATCCAAATGCACCCTATCTCACGGTTACTAAGAATTTCATAGTAACCGTGACCCCTTTAAAAAGTGTAGAACACGGTTATTACTTATCCGGTAATGACCGTGAGGTAGTTTGGCGTAGTCCAGACCCGAGAGTGCAAATAGGTCACGGTTACCATAAATTTGGTAGTAACCGTGACCCTGCCCTGTTTTTCTTGAACTTGATTTTAAAGTCTCAAATTATTATTGAAACATGTCTAAGCCTTCCTGAATGCTTTTAGAGTGTTTTAAGAGTCAAAATAAGAGTAAAAAAAATGAGTGTAAAGCATAGTGAATTAATGGAGTAGAGTTAATCATATATTAAATCTTAATGCATAAGATTTGGTACAATAAATGAATATGAGTGAACATGAATGGCATGATTTAGTGAAATAAAGGCATGATCTATGGTATGTGTTAATGTTAATGTTAAGTGTATTTGAAGTTTAAGTGAATAAGTTAATGATTAGTGATTTTATTGCATGCTTTATTTGATATGTTATCTCTATGAATCTAGTTGTATCAAGTGTGATAACTTTGAGTGATTAAAGACTATTTTGTAAGCCTAAATTTCACATAGTAGTGGATAGATAGGCATACCTATAAAGGGAATGGTGATTGCAGCTGCTAGTGATGTCACCAAAGTGTGACTAGTGTAGTGTTTGATACCTTTTGGTGTCTAGTGAACCGAGACTTTTATGTCTCTAGTGTTTGTACCCGTATCCACCATTTATGAGAATTCAGGAAATGAAAGTGATCTGAACATCGAATAGTGATAAGTGACAAATAATTTAGGTGTTACATGGTCCTTTGTTAGTGTTAGTGTTTTATGATAATGTTAGTTCTTTTCAGTGAATATTGAAGTGTAAGTGAAAAAAATTGTATAGTGAATATTAATGAGTGCATAATTGTTATTGAGTGTGATTAAATGAATGTATTGAATAAGAGTGACATGTTATTATGTTATATGTATCGCCATGTTTCATTGATTGTATTTGCGACTTCGATAAGAAGTCCATTGTACTGTTTACTCCCCACTGAGCCATTGCTCAGCACGGGTGTTTTCCCATGTAGGTACTCAAGGTGAGAAAGTGCTTTTGCTTAAGTCAACATCTGCAGGCCACTAGAAGGGAAGCGAGTGAAGGAATAATTATGATAATGTATTTTGTATTTGTAAATGTATAATGTAAAGGATTTGAACATGTATGTAATGAACTATGTTGTATTTGTACTTTAAATGTATGCGTGCCAGTTGTATAAATGTATTTTGTGTAAGTAATTTAATAAAATAATAAGTATTTTAAATGGTAATAGGAGCGGGCATTATAGTGATTGATTTGGGTTGTATGGTAGTTGATGAATGTATGACATTTTGGGAGTATAATTTGAATTTTTTTTTCATAGGAGGGCAGGTATTGAGTACAGTTGTTGTATTATCCAAATTTTTAATAAATTGTCAAAAATGAAAATAAATAAGCATGTATGTATATAATATTTGTCGATTGTCGATCAAATAAATGAGTTAAGGAAATTGTAATATCCAAGTTAAAAGACATGTCATTTGGATTAGGTAATAAATAATTGGTCAACTAAAGGTGCCACACTGCCATCGATAATTATGACGATTCAGCATTCGTACATTAGGGGTGTTACACTCTTTGATATATATTATATAGTTGGTTGAAGGTGCAATTTGGTAATTGAAATTTTCCAAAGTATGCAATGTAGGGCCTAAAGTTCTTTTTTGTGCAATGTCAGACCTCAAGTTTCAAAATTGGAGCAATGTGATCCCCACCGTTACGGAGTTGTTAGCAGCATTAGTTAACCGATGATGTGGCATGTTTAGTGACATATGGCAGTCCAGGTGGCAACATGTGACGAGTGACATGACAAGTGGATGGCACGTAAGCGACACATGGCATAACATGTGCTTCTCACGTGCCTAGTTAAATTAGGGTAAAAAAAATTATTTTTACTCTTGATCTTTTCTACCTTCTTCCATCGACTTCCTTCTTCCTCTCTATTATAGTGGTTGTTCCTCCATAAACTCTGATCTTCTTTTTGTTTTTAACTCTTGTTGTATCACTCAAACAAGCAACCGTTATGTCTTAATTCATATAACTCAACCTCCTTGTCATCAGACATGCCATTTCAAACAAGGGAAAGTAATGATGACTAAATGAATGAATTAGCATGGTCTACGTGTTTTTGAAGTGACAAAGCCATTAGGTTAATTTCATTGAGCATATCAAATCCAGGAAGGCATTACTACAAATGCCCAAAATTTGTCGTAAAGAATGTAAGTATGACCATAGTTTTTTATGTGCAATTTATTTATGATTTTGTAATATGTGAAAATAAGGGATTCTAATTTTTTGATTTTTTAAAAGGCAATGGAATGCAGTTTCGTTGCTTGGTATGACACTATTGAATGGATGAGAGAGAGGTCAAGATTCCTACTGTACGATATGCATTAGGAGATGATGAAGTTGGAGAAAGAAATTATGAGATTGAACAAGAGGATTGAAAGCCAAGACATGAATATGCAAATGAATGAAAGCGATATGTATTCTGAGATGATGATGAGAATGAAGAAAGAGATTGAGACTTTAGTGAGTTCAAGAGTTGTTAGTTGTGGTTGGTTTATGTGGTTAATGCAAATGCTTTGTGCATTTATTATTAGATGCTTGTTTATTGCTTGTTTGAAATAGTATATTTTGGTGTAATTTATGTTAAATGTTAATGTATATTTTGGATTTACTTATTGGAATTTTTGTGTATTCTTGATATGGTATGTAATGTAATTGTTTTTATGGTAATGTAATTGCACTCTAAAATGTATTTTTCGTATGATTTGTACATAGAGTTGTTGTCATGATATTACTGAGTCATCATATTAAAATTAAACACCTAGCTACAATTTGTGTGCTTGTAAGATTTATAGTTAAACTGATTGGTTTTTACATATAATAACTCCAATTAAAAATAACATATAATGCTAATGTAATTCACATGTGTATTTAACAATGATAATCAACATCCATATGCTTGTCAACTAATGCTGGTGACAGGCCCTTATCTAAAAGATTTACAAAATGATAGATTTTGGTTGAAAGTCCAAAATATACAAATCCTATCAAGTCATAAAAAATATAGCCATTAATCATCCAGCATTATAGTTTCAAAATTTACATGTAAAAAATATATCCAATTTTTTTTTTTTTGCTTTCTTAGAATTTCTGTAATTCTTTTCCTTCTCCATATCATGTAAAAGAAGTTTCTTCTTTATTGGAGGCTTGAATGTCAAATTTTTTGGAAATGGCACCTCATATCCATTGCTTTTCGACTGTATAAATCTTAAACCAGTAAGAACATGTTGTTTCTTCCTTGCATTGATGTTAATGTACTTCTAACATAAAATTTGAAATTTCTTCTTAGGGTTTGGATCATGGTCTGGCATGATAGGATCTGGATCTTTATCATCAGAATTGTCATTAACAGCTGTATAGGATCCAACCACATAACTTGAATCTAATCCGGGATAATAGAATTTATCACAATTAAGCAAAAAGAATAATTAATTTTATGAAACAAGTGCAATAAAATTAAAGTAGTTTTAGCAGTTGGTTGAAAAGTACACTTATATTATAAATGATATTTCCAATGTCATTGCAAAAAACACCAAAACCACATTTTTGGCTTGCTTGGTTTGAATCGCCTGTTCTTTGAACCATTTTTTCCTCAAAAGGACATTGCATTTTCTTCCTTGTTTTGATGCATGATCATCAGTTGCAGGTGTATTCTCATTTGCTGCTATATAAATCGAGGTCGAGGTAGCATCAGGTGCATGTGTAGCATGACTTGCTGGTGTAGCATCAAGTGCATGTGTAGTATCGAGTACCCGAACTTCATCTTGCTCTTCTTTCTTTCTATTTACCTATGATGAAGCAAACAATTTTAATATTCCAATATAGATTACACAAATAAACAATGAAACAATAAGTAAAAAATACATTTTCATAGCTTGTAACACCCTAGACCCGATCCAAAGAGCGGTTCAGACAAGAATTTTACAAGCTATTCTATGATCCATAACTATATAGATACATAAATTCTCTATAATTCATTAAATACTCCAAATTTATACCATAAAATTTTGTAACAATTTTGGCAAAGTTTTCCTAAATACTGATGACAAGCCTCTTGTACAAAAGTTATAACTGTACTTTTAAAATCACATATTTTCACTTCATCACAATCGATACAAAACTCCAACACATAAAATCGCCATCCTCCAAATACCGTCATGAGGTTATTCCATAGTTTTATTAATTACATCATAAACAAAATTCAATATATATATATATATATATATATATATATATATATATATATATATATATATATATATATATATATATATATATATATATATATATATATATAAACAAGTTACACAATTAAATTGTATCTATAATATAAATTTCAAGGTTACAAAGTAAATAGAAACCCATAATATGATATATTATAAATATTCAACCATAGAAGAAATTTAAAGCTGATAATCATCTCAGAATATCCGATTTTGATATTAACTTATGACATGCAACAATATACTTACATAATATTTTGTATTTTGAAAGTGAATTAAGTACTTTTAGTTACACTTATGCTAAATCCAAATGATGCCATCATCATGATAAATTTTTCTAATTCAAGTATTCACCATATACAATTAACAAGGTATATTTTTCAATCGAGTATCTCTACCGGACTCACACTTCAAATGTAATAATAATCTAATCACAAAGTCAAGATAACACACTATTTGAATACATCCATCACACCATTAGAATCACCAATCACACCATTCAAATCCATCCAACACACCATTTGAATCCGCTAATCATGCCATTCAAAATTCACCCAACATACCATTTGAATTTGCCCAAAATACCATTTGAATCCATCTAACACACCATTTAAATCCATCCAACACACCATTTAAATTATCATTATGTGGCCAATCATCATATAGCCCATTAATCGTGTCCAATCTAGAATTTCCACTACTTACAATGTGCAAAAAAAACCTTATGTTTAGCTTTAAACACATCCAATTAATCGTGTCTCATTATTTTATTACAAATGTACCTCCAACCAACTCCTTATTAGTTTAATTGATCCAAAAACTAATACTTTTGTTTCAATTATACTTATGGTAGAATAATTATTTTACCCTTGCATCCTAAACATATAATCCTCACATTTAACTTTGCTTAATTTAAACATTATTACCAAGATAATACCTTTGAATTCTCCTAGGGCTTATTTTGGATCCTTACACAGTTCTTTTTATTATGCCTATAATCTCCACATCTACCACAACTTTGTTGCTTTCCCTTCTTAGACAACTTATGGATTTTAGGACCTTTTTTTTGTTTGATAAAATTTGAGTTGCTGGATTGTCCTCATTCCCTTCAACATATTTTTTTTATCTCATTTTATCCTTCTTTCTACTCTTTTTCGGCCTTCCAGACATTTTGGGTATAGGAGGTGGTTCAATTGGCTAGAAGTTTTGTACTTTTTAGAATCTTTTTTCCTTCACTGGTTGCAGTTTTTTCTTGTAAGTAGTAGCATATATATCTCGAAGATAGTAGGATGAGATGTGATTTACTAGATCCTCACCCTGGTGGAAATATGCAACAATAGCATGAGGATATGAGATACCAATTAAATCCCAAGCTCTACAGGTACACTGCTCTCCTCCTAAGTTTACACAATGCCTATTAATGCCCTCACTTACTTTATATCCTCTTACACCATTCCATTCAACTCTAAGGCCTAATGCAATATTTGCCCAATCTTAATAAATTTTCATAAATTATGGACTATAATAGTTTATCCACTTGGTCAATTTTTTCTCATTCTACTTTAGCAAGTTTATAATTTTAATTCAAATTTCATTGATTATTTTAACTATAGGTTTGAACCTTGCTACTAAACATCCTCTGAAAAACTCTTCTACCTTCTTCAGCATCACTTTTTGACAATTCGATTGTGATATTACTGCCAGAATTTATCTTCATCAACTCATTTTTATATGCTTCAAGGATTACAAAATTATCCTTGTAGCCCCCTTACATATCATTTAAAATCATTTTCTAGCCTTGTTGCACTTATCGATTGACACGTGTACTGTAAATTCTTTCTTCACTTCAGCTTGCATATTTTTAATCCTAGTTTCTGGATTCTCATGTATTCTCTCTTGCCACTGTTCAATAATCCACTTTTATAGCAACTCTTGTATTTTTGAAGATTTTATAACATCTATATTGCATTCATAAAGTTTTAATTTTTATCCCCAATCTCCCATTCTTTTTTGATGCATAAAATAGAAAGGGGCATTTATCCTTTTATGCATTTCACCCTTATCTTGCTAGAGTCATTCTTCACCATTTTGAAGTATTTTCCAGTAGTCACTGCATATCCAGCTAAGGCATTCCTAATAGCTTGAGCATTTTCAAAGGTCATCCCTTTTTTAAAATATGTTTTCCCTTCTTTTGGATTGTACCAAACTCTCTTCTTTACAAGAGAACATTTGACTTCTCTCTCATTAACCACTGCACCTAAATCTAATTCTTTTTTCACTTTCATACCCATTTAATGAGTCACTATCTGTTTCTTCTATATCGCTATCAATAGAGCTTTGACTACCATCCCTATTATCACTTGAATCATCGCTACTACTATTATGGGACTTCTCACTAACTATCTTTCCTCTTACAGTAATGAAATTATCTGCTTGCTGGCTAGGTATTTCAACTGGACCATGTTTATCTCCTACATCCTTAGACTGATTCACATTAGTAAGCCCTGACCCATTTACACTTTGTAGCCCATTAAGATTAGACATATCTCTCTTTATCCCTATTTTATCTAACATACTTTAGGAAAATACAATTAGGTCACAGTGTGTAATTGAAAACAAACTTACATCCCTAATTAAAGGGCCCAAATATCTTAACAATCTATGTACACTAGAATCCCTATCAAAAATAAATAACCCAATATCAATTTGTTTTCCTAGTTGACAACAAACGAAGTAAATGGGATCTTTAACTGCAAACCTATCGGCAAATTCATCATAAACATCCCTATAATTAATTTGATCCGAGTTAAACCCATAATACACCTATTTTTTTCCATCCTTATATTCCAATTTTGTACCAAATTCCCATCTAGCCCCCTTCCAGTTAAAACACAAGTTAACACTCCCACTATATCTTACCCTGCATAACAAAGCATGAATAGTTGCCATCACACACCAACCATAAATAACCACTTTAAAGAGTTACAACAGCGTCATCACTTTCTCATTTCGCACATAGAATAAACGTCAATAAAAAAGTACACCAGCCTCAAGTAAAATACATAAAGTAATGCGCACTTAACAAATAGGAACCACAAATAGAAAAATGACAAATTAAAATCCTAAACAGTTTTTTAGATTTGATTTCAATGTTAAAGCACATGCATATTCATTTTACCCTTTTCCATATGTATAAAATCCTTTAAGAATATTTTATCTCACCAATCTTGACAAAAATAAACCCTTAAAAAATCTCATTTACAAAATTGACAACCCACTTACACAAAAAATGAAGTTAACGTACCTAGAGGGCGTGTTATCTTTGTTGGAACCATCGTTCAGCATCAGATCGACAATCACTTTGACCTTCGCTCCTGCCATTTACGTTTCGACATGGTTAGAAATAACTTATGCATTTTATACATCAATACGGATCTAACTAGACTTACCTAACAACATTAATCACTTCACCGGCCAAATCCCACCACAGTGTACCATGTTGCTTCGATATTTGATGATTTCATGATGTCGAATAGGGAAGGAGAGCAACTTTTAATTTTTTAGGGAAGCCGACAATTGCAGGAATAGATAGGGTAAATTTTTTTTGCCCTAATTTTACATGGCATGTGAGGAGCACATGCTATGCCACGTGTCACTTACATGTCATCCACTTGCCATGTCGCTCGCCACGTGTTGCCACCTGGACTGCCATATATCACTAAATGCGCCATATCATCGATTCCCTAACACCACTAATAACTACGTAATGGTGGGGTCTACCTTGCATCAATTTTGAAATTTTGGGTTCGATATTGCATAAGAAAGAACTTTAGGTCCTACATTGCATATTTTAGAAAACTTTAGGAATTAAATTGCACTTTTAACCTATATAGTTTATAAAGTACATGATGTACATCTGATGTCAAACAGAAATAATGTTTAGTTGTATCCATTTGCAGAAAAACATACATTCTTTTCCCAAAAAAAAAAAGCAAATAACAGTCTGAAAATAAAAGTTTCTAATATTTTTCAAATTTTCATCCATAATTAACTATTGCAAAAGATTTCAATTTACTAGTATTGTTTGAATAGATCAAACGGTCTGAAAACAAATGATTAAATAATAATAATACTATAGTATTTATTTATTTTAAAAATAGTAATGAAAATAATATTTAAATGACAACCACATGGAGGTAAGCACAGGAGTAGAAAAGTAATAATTGGAGTTGCCCTTTTAACTGCTCACTTTTGTGCATAAATTGACTTGAGAGAGTCTCACGGATTAAAAAAATAAAAAGTGTCAGAAACCAGTTACAAATTAAAAAAAATAGAAGATGTTAAAAATCGCACATGTGGTGCTAGTTCTATTGGACCTCTGATAGAAACCGGGTACTACATGTGTCAGTTTCTGACAAAAAATATCTTGTCGATATCGGTCTTACTCTAATAAAAATTGATATTATTTAAACCGATTTTCGATACTTCAAATTTCTAAATTATTTATTGTAACACCAAATTCTGAAATGTTTTAAAAAATAACACCAATTTTGAAAAAAAAAATCCCTCTAGTATAGGATCATGAGAAGAAAAATGATAATAACATATAATGATGATAATGGAAATCGATATGAATCATGATCATCCACTTCTCACATTCTACTACTGAATTTTGCATATCCATATCATATTGTCTTCAAATTTGCGAAATAAAATATTGATTTTTTATTTTTAATTTCTTGATCATATTAGATATATTATGTAATTTACCTCATAATTTATTCAAAAAAATTCCTTATACACTTAAATAACTAGGCAAATTCAAATCTTCTTTTACAGATCTCAACTTGCTTAAAGTGAATCATGTAGCATTACTTTTAGAGGTAGTTCTTCATTTAGCAACGGGCACTTTGATTCGATGACTTTTCAGCAGCATCACTATTAGCGACAGATATATTGATTGTTAGCAACCGTTTTCTTTTTCTGCACTTTTAGTGGCATATTTTTTTTGTTTGCTACATTAGCGATAGTAATGTTGACTTAGAAACAGCTATTGTCCTCGTTAAAACTAAAACAAAGCTTTTTTAGCAAGGGTGCTGTAAAGTTTTGCGACGGATTTCAACTTTTAGCAATAGAGAATTGGACTTAGTAGCGGATTTGTTCAATGTAGATATGTTTTTAGCGGTGTTCAACCACAATTTTTCAATTTTTTAATAAGCAACGCATTTTTCTCATTTAGAGGCAGTTCTGCATTTTTTATAGTTTTTAGGGACGGTTTTTCATCTTCTAGCGACCATTCTTTTGATTTTTTGCAAAAACTTTTTAATTAATGATGAGATACTTCTGACTACTTCAGCACAATTTTTTCGTTTTAGTGACGAATTGTAAAGTTCTTGGCAATGGTATTTTTAGTGATGGTATTGTTGTTATTTTTAGCAACGATGTGGATATCTTTAACCGATTTGTGTCCCCCAGTATACGACCCTTGATGAAATTTCATAGAAAATTGTACATTTCATAGGGAGAAGATGGAAGAGGAAGTTGTATTAAAGAAATGAGGAAGATACATAGAGGGAAAAATAAGGATAGTGCCCATTTATTGCCATTAATAAATTGCAAGGGATATACTCATTTATATATCATAGACTTTAACTTTGTGTTTCCTAAAATTGTGAATCCAATGCTTTGCAGAGTACGATATTGGATTATTTGCATAAGAAATTATTCTCTTGCAATTAAGATTAGTCAACTATTACAAAAACCAGTTAAAGATATAAATTTAACTATGTGAATCTTATTGAAATTCAATTCCTATTTTATATTCCAATGATTAACTAGGCCATCTAAGTTGGGCTTATGGCCTTTTATATTAAAATTTAAAATATGACAATTTTAATTTATCAAAATTTTTTTATAATTTATTTGAATCTCATTAACTTGAACGGATTAAGATATGACATACATACATCAGAATTATTAGATCAAATGAGTACATATATTCTAATAATTTAAATGTACATATGCTGAATTACTACTCGATCTGAACAGTTGCCACAGAAATGAAAAGTTTATGTGAAAACACAAATTCAAATAGACTCGCACATCAATTTTAACAAATGCATTCCAAACTTTAACAACAAACTAAAGCAAGGTAACAAAAATACAAATACTAATAATAATTATTATAAATAAAGAAAATGTCTAATGGAATATAAGGTTAAAAAAATTGCTATCATATAACCAAAATTTATGGTACCAATGCTAGGTAACCTTTGTACAAATATTTAGTACCTTGTTTGGCCTAAAAGTTTTCTTTCATTTAAATCTCCATAAGTATTATCTAGTATTCATTCACCAGTTTTTCATAGTCCAAAACTAATAATAAAATACCGTGCAAGTAATTAAAAAGTAATTTTCACAATTATTATATGGCATTCTATTATTTGATATATATATATATACATATATTATTCTTTCGTTGGGTAATTATACAATAAAATAACTTAAACAACGTTCATTTATTGGGCCTTAGGTTAAAAGACATTTAAAAGTAGGTTAAATATAGACCAAGAACATAGTGAACAAATCACCTAGGTTGTCATTAGAGTCAAATGATACAATGAAGTGATTAATAAATTAATAGTTTATTCTTCCGAAAAAAAACTAAAGATTTATCTATCTGAACCATTTAATTAACTGAGGAGGTTAATAAAAATAGGACAACATAATTTATGTAATTTGTAAATTAAATTACAAAAAGGACGGTGTGTAGGGGCATTTATCTCGCTTAGGGTACGAGACGTCCCGAGTTCAATTCTCGGAATGCCCCTATTGTAGCATGGTTTTCATTTTTACTAATTTGACCTTAACTATATCAAAATCCCAAATTAGCCGCTGTGCTGTCATGTGTCAACCGCAAGCACGATGTACAGCCAAAAGATAAAAACATCATAGAAAAATCAAGAGCATCTACAACGTTTGGATTTTATTGACACGTATGCAAAAAATAAACAGCAAAAGTGCTGGTGAAGTGGTCCCAAGGAAACACACGTATGCAAAAAGCGCAATAGAAGAGTACTTTCTCATCACGTGGGGCCCGCATGCCTATTAGTGGCATCTCACTTTTCTCACATGTCAGTGCCGATTAACAGGTGTCAAGCTCCGCATTACATCACATGGAGATAACTCATACATTTGATTTCACAAAATTCACGTCATTCCTCTCATCACGTGGGGCCCGCATGCCTATTCTATCGCTTGTTAGGGTGCCATTAAAATTATTTCCTTTCATTAATTATTATCATATCATCTGCGATTCATATTGTGAATTTAATAGTAATATTTAATTGGTGTTTCATTTAATATTCAAATCACACATATGTTCAGAGTAAAAATGATTGGCTATTATTATTATTATTATATGAAATATTATTTTATAAATTGAACAGTTTATAGTTTATTGAGGTGTAAAACACTATTATTGAGTCATGAGTTGATATCAGTATGGGATTGGATTCATAGTCTCCTTATCTGATTCTTTCTGCACCATTTCCATTTTTCTGTCGGTTTTGGGATGGAAGGGATATTATTATTATTATTATTATTATTATTATTATTATTATTATTATTATTATTATTATTATTATTATTATTATACCCCATAACAACCCTAATTAAACCTGATTTCATTAACTTGAATCTATGATTAAACCCGATTTCATAAACTTTGAATCTTACAAAACATTAGAACCTACTTATTAAATTATTAAATTCTAGCAAGACCATATAAATAGGCTCTCTACTCTTTCTATCTTCTCATGATTCAGGAGCAAATATACTATTTACACCGTCTAATTTAATCGTCAAATTATCCCATAATTTCAATGGTCTTTTCTCTTGTTTTTATTGAGATTTTTCCGAGATGGTTATCAATACCTGTATCCGTGGCTCCCTAGAGGCATCGTAGTCATGAGATTCAACTTAGTTATCGTATTGAATTAAAATTTATAAGATTTTGAAGCCTAATATGCAGCGTGAGCAGGATAAAGAAGAGTGGATATCCATCTCATGAATTTTAGGACCTGTTTGGTTGGTGTTAGTCTGTGATTGATTAATGTATAGTACTGTATGATTTTAACGATACGATATTTGAAAAAACTGTATGATTATATGTGATTTTATAATATTTTTCTGTTTGGTTCAACTGTATAGTATTGTACAGTTTTATTATAAAAATGATATAATTACCCTCAAATTTTAAAAAAATATATAAATATTTTCATAATTATAAATATTTTAAAATAATAATCTTAATATTATCAAAAGTAATATTAATATTTCTAAAATAATGAATTTAATATTTATTTAATAAATATTAACTTAAAAATTTAATAATTAATTTAAACACATCCGAGATTGAGAATATGGAGACTGAATTGGCAAATAAGATATCTTGCAGTGTTTTCAAGGGAATAGTGAACAAACTCAAGAACTTGATTCAAAAAACACTAGAAAGAGAAAGAGCAGAAAAAATAACTCTTCTCGTTATAATTTTTCATATATCTGAAAGAATACTACAGTCTACTTTTTATACTAAAACAGTAAGCCTTTTATACTAAAACAACAAACTGTTTATACTAAAATAACAAAACTAATAAAACAACAAGCCTTTATACTAAAACAACAAATTATTTATACTAAAACAGCAAGCTATTTATACTACAATAATAAAATTAATAAAACAACAAGCCTTTTATACTAAAACAGCAAGCTATTTATACTAAAACAACAAAATTAACAAAACTAATAAAATAGCTAGCTGTTTATACTAAAACAAACTCCTTAGCTGCAAGAATAGAAAGATGATCCAAGCACGAGAAGGAAAAAAACACGATAGCAACCAAGAACTCAGGCTGGCAAATCGGGGAAGGAGCTCAAAACTCAAGATGCCACAAACTAAAAAATTCAACAGCAAACAGCAGGAACTCAGTTCATGATTTAATAATGCAGCTAATAAATATAATAATAAAAAAGAAAAAAAAAGAATATGAGAGGTAACGAATGAAAGGAATGGATGAATGAATGAATGAAGTTGAGTAGGATAAAAAAAAGTAATAGAGTAATGGAAATTTATTAGAGTTAGATGGGTAGTTATATAAAATTAATTATAGTAAAAAGTAAAAGTAATAAAATTAGAATAATAAAAGTAAATAACAAGAACCATGGATTGGTGATTCTTAAAATAAGATAAAATCATGATTTAAAAATCATGGATAAAAATCATAAAATATAATATCATGAAAAAAATCATACTTTCAAATATTGTACTCTCAAGAGCAATACATTAACATGAACCAAACAGGCCCTTAATTAAATCCTGATGCCCTAATAACACAAACTCACCTCACTCGTTACCCTTTGAGTCCACATCCATAATTTGGATTACCTATTTTACCCCCCACCCCAACCCCAATCCAGATAACAACGCAATCTACTTCCTCACCCAATGTCTTCCTTCCACGTGTCACATAATCCAACCCATCACCATCATCCCTTGCAAGAATATTACGCTCTGTTTACCATTTTATGTTTATTTACCTTACTAACATATTACTGGACTCTCTGTCCAAAAAGTCTGCACTTTTCCTCTAATAATCATCTGTCTTCCCCAACAATTGTCCAAAAAAAAAGAGGAAAAGAAAACTATGTGCAGCAAGAATTCCTCCATTAACCCAAGAAAATCAGCTACTACAACACCAAAACCAGCAAGAAAATCAAGAACCAAAACAAGAAAACCTAAATATCTTTCTCTTAAACTTGAACTATCCCCGAATCAGAAAAAACCCATCAAAATGACCCACAAACAACAGCTAAATCTCTTCCCTCTCCACCCAGAAAATCTTGTTCAAGATAAAGAACTCATCAACGATGACCAAGTTTCCGATCACGTTTCGTTTCTTTTCGAAACGGCCACCGACACCTCTGCCTCTCTCCACGGCATTCTTGACTCCACGACCACCACAGAGGAGGAACCGCCGTATGTGTACGGAGGAAATGAGGACGGGAATGAAGAGAAGATGGTGAAGACGGCGATGAAGTGTAAAGAAAGGGATGCGAGTGAAGATAGGTGGGTGAGCTATTGGGAAGTGGTGGAGAAGAAAGAGCAAGAAGAAGTGAGTAGTTGTTTATGTTATGGTGGTGGTGTTGCATTGGAGAAGATGATGGAGTCGCAGGCTGATAAGAAAGGATTGGTGGGATTAAAGCTTGATTATCAACATATTTTGAATGCTTGGTCTAATAAGGGCCCACTTTACATCAATGGAGAGTCCCCACAAACTGTCCCTGACTTGCATCCTCATCATGCTTCCAATGTAATTTCACCATCTTCCCATTTATCATTTTTGAATTTATTCCATGTGTCATAATAATTATTTTATTATGTCATCTTTCAAACATTTATTCACATACTTGAATTTATTTATTTATAATTTTTTTTGACCTAGTGCTAATAATTTTCGTGATGCTATCAATTTCAGGCCAATAAAAAAGGTATTTAAAAGTATTAATATCTGAGTATTTTTGTAAATTGAAGTAAAATCATGGTTTTTTTTTTAAATATATCTATAATTGAATTTATTTTTTGATCAAATTGATTTTTTTTCCTTTTTCTTTGGAGGTATTTTTGATAAGTTGCTTATTATTGATATTGGCAAGCATATTTCTCTATTTACAATACCTTTTATTTTTTAGTTATCGGATGAGTATTATTTATTAATATTGCGCCTTTAATTAAATATTACATATTTTCTCTTGTTATTGGAATCTAAGTCTTAAAAGATGATTAGAATTTAGACGCAAGGAAATGGCAAAAGAAATTTTAAAAAAAAAAACATGCACTTTTTCACTTTATTGGGGACCCAGTGTACCTTTTAGCCAGCTAGGTTTTGGCCCATTCTCCAACTAACTAACAAGTTGAAGTTGCTGATGAAATGGAATTAATGAGTTTTGTTTTTATCCTTCAAAGAATTAATTAATTGATTTACGTTGATTAAGTTATAGATTAACGTAATAATGAGTTATGTTTGTGTTTGGCATGCAGGGATTAATGGATGGAAGGGAGAACTTATGGAGAGTGCCAGAAATGGGGAGGGTAAAATTGGAACAAACTGGGGAAAAAGAAGGATGGAAATTAGGGCAAAGAGAGGCAAGTGTTTTGAGATACAAAGAGAAGAGGCAAAGCAGACTTTTTGCCAAGCGAATTCGATATGAAGTTCGAAAACTCAATGCTGAGAAACGCCCTCGTTTAAAGGTAATTTTACAACATACTTTCATTTAATTTGATTAAAAAGTTTAAATGCAATACTCGCGGACTTTATATCTTTCCAAACTGTTCTTTATCCCTTTATGTTTAATAAGATATATGAATTCTTTTTTTTTTTAAATAAAAATGAGAAATTTTGACAATATATTATCGTAATTTCAAATTGAACAGGGTCGATTTGTGAAGCGAAATGGAGAGGAGTAGTTTATTGTCAATGTACGAATTTTTTTACCAATAAGAAGAGTATGATCTGTAGAGTGTGTAAATTAGTTTTTTTTTTTTTTAATTATATGACAGACTGATAAATTTCAAAGAGACTAAAAATCAGTTAAAAAAAAAAGAATTCTATAAAAGCTGTGCGGAATAATATTTATTTAGTATGCAATCGAACTAAATATGCACAGTTTGATTTGATTTCTTTAGATTTCAACTATTTATATTTGATGGATGATTAATTTTTTTAAAAATTATGTATATTTTTTCACGTGTGAGAAATTTATAGCATTCGCGGTTGTATGAAAACAACTTTAAGAGATGGAATTGATGTAACAAAAGAAGGTTGTTGAATGGTTTTGAGTGTGATAATAAGATAATTGTAGAAAATGATTCAGGGAATGCAGCCTGCGAACTTTGATCACAGGTATCAAACAAGAGCTGCCTTCTTTTGCATTAGTCTGTTTCACATGTGTTTTCATCTCGCCTGAAGTGTTCATGTTTTAAATCAACCTCTCAGTCAAGAGCTAGGGTTGTGTATGGTCGATTTGGTTTAATTACTAAATCGACATAGTAAAATATCAAAATATAGGTAAATTTTCAAATTTGATAGAGATTGGAAAACACTTCACAAAGATTTGATCCATGACCTCATTTATGGATCAATCCAATCACATGTAAACACCAATTAAAATGACACAAAAACATTTATTTGTTTTGATGGTTTTATAAAATGAAAAAAAAAATCCTAACCATAGTTAAAAATTCCTCTACCCATTCGTTTTCTCTCTCATGCTAAAAAAGAAGCTATGGATGCATTTACTTGTAGAAAATAGTTTTCTGTTTTCTATTTTTTTAGAAAATTTGATTATTTATTTTCTATAGAAAATTTAGAAAATGCGTTTATTTATCAACAATTGAAAAACTGGAGCATTTATTTGTGTGTGTATACACACACGTATGTATATATATATACATATATACAAATATTACATATATATGCATACATACATACATACATACATACATTTATATATGTATGTGTGTATGTATGTACATATGTATATATATATGTATATGTATGTGCATACATACATATGTATATGTATATGTATATGTATATGTATATGCATATGTATGTGAATATATGCACATACATACACATGTATTTATGAATACATACATATGTACATGTATGTGTATGTATGTGTGTGTGTGTATATATATATATATATATATATATACATATGTACATACATATATATATATACATATGTATGTATGTATGTATGCACATACAAATACATGTATATGAATATGTATGTGTGTGTATGTACATATATGTATATGTATATGTATATGTATATATATATGCATAAATACATATTTTTATGTATATGTATGTATATAGATATATACATACATACATGATGCATGCATGTATATATGTATATATATTTGTATATGCATATGTATGTGTATATATGCACATATATATACATACATATACATATATATGTATACATATACATATGCATATGTATGTGTATGTAAGTATATACATATCCATATGTATGTATGTATGTATGTGTGTGTATGTATGAATGTACTACATATACATATACATGCACATGCACATGCATATGCTTATGTATGTATGCACATATAAAAATTTACATATGCATGTATATGTATATGTATATATATATGTGTGTGTGTGTGTGTGTGTGTGTGTGTGTGTATGTGTATTAATATTATTTAGAAAATTTGAAAAACATTTTTATTAGTTTTCCAATTTCTTCTTTATTTTGAAAAACTGGAAAATTCATTTTCTGTTTTCTATTTTAAAAAATTGATGAAAATAAACATGATCTCTATTTTCTATTTTCTGTGAAAAATTTTTCTGGAAAACTGAAATAATTTTCTGTAAGTAAACAGGACCTATATTTTTTATATTACATTCTTGGATCAAAAATGATAAAATTTGAATCCCATCAATTAGAAAAATACTCAAACTCAAATATTTTAATTAAATGAAATTAAAAAATTATAACTAATATTTTTTTTGTTTGTATTCCTCTACCAATCTTTTTTAACCTATATTATTGATAACATCAAATATTATACCCTTTGGGTCCAATCCAAAGACATCCGGCCCATTTAAAGGTCGCAGGCCGAAAGGCCCAATTGTAATCAAGACAGTTCGATTAATCTTGATCGAAGCCGATCACATGGAATATTAATCGTACCATCACATCATCAGACTATACCTTATTAGCTATCATATCAACCACTCTAACTCTGTAAACTACAAATACAGTTAAATTTGACACTCAATTGCTATTGTTATCTAATGAATATAAATAGAGAAAGTTTCGAAATTTAGGTACTAGTTAATTAGTGCATTTCTCTCTCTAGTCTTTTTATATTCTTTCATTAACTTAAATTTCGGAGTGCTAATCCTCTGACAGGCAGGAAAGCCAACGAGGAAAAAGTATTTTTTTGTGTTGCGGATCCACTTTCTTCTGATTAGCATCCACAAATTCTATTTCACAATCTATTTAATTCTATTTTCTGATATTTCCAATCGGATCAATTATATATACTGAAACGAACTAGACAAAATATAGAAACTCAAACCCATTTAAAATTACAAATTACATCTGCAAAAACTAGATAAAATTTAAAATGTTAATTATAAGAGGAAAAAAATAAAATCTATTCAATTAAATTAATAATAATAATAATAATAATAATAATAATAATAATAATAATAATAATGTTGTTGTCGTCGTGCTCGAAGTTTGTAAAAAATTATTATATTTTTTTAAAGAAAAATAACTTCATTAAAAGGAAATGTCAGCTTGTAAAGCTGAGTATAAAAAGAAAGGGGGAGACAAATCCTAAACCATAAGATCATACATAGAACCAGAAACACGAGCAAGTAAATGTGCTTATTTGTTCTCAGATCTCTTAACAAACCCAAAACTATGATTTTTTTAGAAAGAGTTAAACAATCTTGGATAATTAAATGAAAATCAAAATTGGAACTAGACCTATGATGAATAGCATTGATCACCAGGAGAGAATCTGACTCTATGAAAACATTTGAAAAGTATTTATTCTTGAGCCAACTGAGAGCTTCTCTAACATTGAAGGCTTGGGCAATGCATGGATCTTAAACACCAGGAAACGACTTACAACCCGTAGCAATGCCCGATCTATTTTGGTTGGAGAAAATAGCAACATTAATATTAATTTTGAAACATCCAGCAACAGGGGGCTTCCAATGAGCTAAAGGAATAGCAGTAGACTTGTTACTGTCATAAGCAGAGTTGCATGCTTTAGCACCCAACCAAGAACCCAGCATATCCACGGATAAACAGATGATAGCAGCAGGGGATGTAATGCCCCCAAATATTTGCAATTTCCATGCATGACATGTGTAAAGTGTGAATAGTTAACTTAGATTGAGTTTTGGAGTAATTAAAGTTGAGTAGAACAGGAAATTTAAAAAGAATGTACCGTTAATCGTGCCCGAGCCGAAAAATCCGAGAATGGGCGATCCGTTGGGCAATATAAATTTAATATAAAATACGAAATTACATGTTAAATGGAGTACGGTGGTACAATTTGAGTGAAAATTGAGGTCAAATAGGCCTCCAAAAGGGTAAACAAAGAAAAATTTCCTGAGTCGGCGTATGTGCGACTAGAAATTTTGACTGAATATTTAGAGACCTTAGAGATCTCTGATTGAATTAATATTTTAAATATATGTCATAAATAGTGTAGAGACACTCAGGGAACTAGAAAATAGCAATTCTGGCAAATCTATAATTTCTGATCTCGGACGGGCTGCACAAGCCATCAAAGCTAAAAGTATATCGAAACAAACTTAAAATGAGTTGAAATTTTTACCATATATTATTTAATATATTTTGACACTCTAGGTAAAATTTCAGAGCATTCTGACTTCCAGATCAAAAGCTCAATTTTCGAGGTGAAAAATCGAAATCGGGTCATTTAAGGAGCCAAATCGTGAATCTGACCATGAAAATTCATGGAGATCATTATTGTGAAGCTGTGATCTTGTGTGTGCAATATTAGGACAGTAGGATGTGTGTGCATGCTTGAAGGAGTGACATGTGGCATTATTTAAAGCTATTAGATTCAATAGTTGCAAGGTAAATCTTGACCTCTCCTTTGGTACACTTAAAACACCATATATAAGGATCAAAATATCAGAAGATATCTGGAATTTTCGACCATCTTCTCCTCCTTTCTTGTAAAAATCCGAAATTCATCATTTCTTCTCTCATCTCACCATTTTCTTCTAACCAAGCCTTATTCCTTTGAATTTCCAGCCCAAAAATTTACTCTAGACTCAGAATTTATCCCTCTTTAACTTAGTAAGAAGCTGGTATCAAAAGGAGGCCAAGAACTTTAAGATAAAAGGTAAGAGAAAGTAAGATAAATTTTGTGATTTTGTGAGAATTAGATGAGATATGTGGGAGAATTTTTATGAGCATGTAGATATTGATTAGCAGAATTGATTTATAGCTTTAAATGGCTTAATATTTTGGTAAAAACTCATGATTATTCCTTTGTAAATTTCGGCTAATAGAAGAAAAAGAGAAGGAAAGGCAAGTTTACAAGGATAAAGGAAAGGAGAAGGTGTAATCAGCTCTTTTCCAGCAATTTGGAGGTTAATGGATGCAAATTATCTTTAATTTCACTAATTTACTTGAATTTTCCCTAATTTTTCTATTATGTAACTATGTCATAGGACTTAAGATAGTGAATTAATTTAATATTAATCAATAATATGCTAAATTAAGTAATTAGAGACTTAAATAAATTAAGAAAATAAAAATTAAGTAGTACTTACCTTAGTAGCCAAATTAGGGTACTAAAGGTACCTTAATGCAAACTATTTGAAATTTGGGCAATTGATGTTATTTAATCTATTTAGTTCATGAGAAATGAAAATATTCTAGATAAAATGAAAAATAATTATTAGGGAACATTATGTCATAGTTACATAATGTAAAAAGTTGATGAAACTTGTAAACTTTTATGTGTAATTATCATTTATCACCATATAGTGACTTAAAATGGACCTAAAATAAGATATGGCATTAATTTGGAGCAAAGAATAAATTGTAAGTGGCAAATTCTTTGATGGCTGAATAGCAACTCTAATTAAAAGAATATGTTTTGTTTAAATTCTTGTGATATAAAGCTTTTCTATGATGAATGTGCAATTAATGAGTTTATTTGAATAAGTTTGGGAGCATAATGTGATTAAAATAAAGTAATAAGAATAAACAATAACAAAAAAAAATAATAAATAATAAGAAAAGATAAAATTTAATAATGCCCTTAGTGTACAGTGGGTAATTCCAGCTCTTGGATAGTATGGCTAGCCATAGAAATTTATTCCGCAGGATACCATGAGCTTATGAGATAATTGTTATCAAAAATGACTATGAGATATAAGACAGGATAGCCGGCGTATTATATGCATTAGTACTGGGGCTTTGGTGTCGCACCTAGTGGTGGGATCCCTCCAGTACACCATATTTACGTCTTGTTTATCCAGTTCGTGGTTCTCCACTGGTGTCATCTAGGGGCAAAAGAGTAATTTTGTACAAAAATTGGAATAAAAGAGCAATTATGATGAAAATTATGCCATATTAATAAATATGAAATAAATAATGTGAAAATGAGATCAATATGATAATTAAGGGCAAATTAGTAATTAAGCGATTAAGCGAGGGTAAAATGGTAATTTGAAACAAAAAGAGTGATTAAGGAAGTTAAAATGGCTAAATAAAGAAAAATGGTAAAATCGTAATTAGTTAAAAGTTTAAGGACTAAAATATAAATTTACTATTTTTGAGGAATTTGAAAGATTAAAAATATAATTTGTACATTAGAAATTAAATAAAAGTCAAACGAAGTCAAATGAGTTAAATTTGAAGTCAAATTGAAGAAAAATTCAACGTAGGGACTTAATTGCAAAATTTTATAAAGTTTAGTAAATAGTTAAAATAAGATAGAAAAATTTATTATTATAATAATTCAAACTAATTAATGGAGGGAAAGAAATAGAAATTGAGTAACTTGATTAAATTACATTTGTTAAAAATAAATTAATAATTTGAGTTAAATTAATTACTAATATTTAGTTAGTGAAATTTTTATGTAATTGCATTCAACACTGAGCGACTATGTTGCTCAGCGTGTAGTTTTATTTGACTGCGTACAGGGACAGGTACAGGGAGACTTTCAGTGAGAAAGCAGAATTTGGTGGCATGTACCTAAAAATTTTGGTTGTATATATTTTGGTTATGTAAAATAATTAAGATTTATAAATTATTATGTAAGCATAATTGAAGTTAGGTTGTGGTTATATAAATTAAATTTTATATGCATACTATTTGAGATGTGTTGATGTATGATGAATTTAGAAGTATTTGAGTTGATTGAATGGAGTTTGGGTGTAAGGAGGATGGAATTAGAGAGTGTATTTTGACATTTGCAGGTTTTGGAATTTTGAATTATTAGACGTTATGCCGCCAAAATTTTTAATAAATTATTTAGACATTAGAAGGTTATTAAAAGAAATTATATTAGGTATTTTTTTAAAGGAGAGCGTTACAGGGGAGATATGAGAACCTTTCCAAACAACATCATTCCTAGTTTTCCAAATACTCTAGCAAATAGAAATAACAGAGCCACAACCATCCAAAGAAAGATTCTTAAGAACAAAAGCAATCCAAGATTTAAAATCAGTAAAGCCACCTCTCAAATATGATTTAAGCCAAACATTTTTAGCAAAAGAACACTCTACAAACATATGAAAAATAGATTCATTAGTCAAGCCACAAATAGGACAAAGAGTAGGAATATCAACACCCTTTTTCACTAGCAAAGGACGAACTGGCAACACAGAATGAATGGCAACACAGAGATCATCGAGTTTGAAGGATCAGGGAGCCAAGGGTCTTTTACAACCTTCACTTATTGACCACTACCAATGCGAAACTTATTGCCTGTATGAACAATTGATTGAGCTTTAATGAATCCACGCCACACAAAGCTTAGGTTAGCACCCAGCATATATTCCAAAAAAGAGTTGTGTGGGTAGTGTTTCGCTTTCATAACTCTTGCCATAAGAGAAGAAGTATCAAACAGAAGGTGCCAGCATTGTTTACCTAGTAAAGCCAAGTCAAAGTCATGAATAGATCGAAAGCCCCATCCTTCAAATTTCTTCGGCCAACACATTCGATCCCATGACATCCAATTAATTCCCTACTTATTTCTAGATTTTGAACCCCACCAAAAACTGTTGAATAAATGTTCTAATTTCTTACATAAGCCCAAAGGAAGTAAAAATATACTCGTAGCATTATTAGAAATCGCTTATGTCCAAGATATGTCCAATCTAAATTATAATTTCTTACATAAGCCCAAAGGAAGTAAACATTAATTTGGAGAATCTGCTGAGCCTTGAGATTTATATGTAACTTGAATATGATCATTAGTTTTAACTTTTAAGCATAGTACATTTTGTTTAATAGCATGCAATAAAGTGTTTAACTTTATATTTGACAGATTACATGAATATATTCATGGATCGATCATTGGTGGATTTGATACCAAAATTAGTATAGTTCACTAAGCTGTATGTGAAGTTTACATGTATTCCTACTTTAGATGATTAAAATAAGAACTTACGGCTAATTTTTGGTTTACATTCCATTGCCTTGTAATCATATATTTTTGGCAGTTAATGGCTCTTTTAGGAATCAAATCTCTCAAACTTTCTTACCTGTCAATCATGGGTTTTTGATAATAAAAAATTGGAATAATTTTTAGCGACGGACATATCGTCGTTAATGTTTTTACTTATTGGTGAATTTAGTAACAGAATCTAAATTTCCGTTGCTAATTTTAGCAATGGATTCAATATCCGTTGCTAAATTTAGCAATGGAAATTTACATTCCGTTGCTAAATTTAGCAACGAAAATTTATATTTCGTTGCTAAAATTGACCAATCTACCAAATCTTGCATTGTTGAATTTAGCAACGGAATTCAGTTTTCATTGCTAAAAATAACAACTGCCGAATTAGCAACCGAAATTTCCGTTGCTAATTTCTATTGCTATTTTTGATTAGCAACGGAAAATGTTGCAATTTTCTTGTAGTGATCTATGTAATTACTATACCTTTAGTTCATACATATTCATGCCAGGACATCCTTGTCTCCCATCTTGCTCTCGATCATCCTTGTAGTATCAACCACTTTGTTCTTTCTATCTTCACATCTTGTGCGCAGTCAACACTACGCATTGAGCATCGAGATGCTCAGTGATAGTTACATATCCCAAAATTTTCATAATAAATCACTCACTTATGCATACATACATACAAGTACTGTTATATACACAAACACACGTCGTTTAAACACTAACTATTTCATTTACTATTTTGTGTACACCTTTATTTCATACCACTTCAGTTGTTTCTATTATCTTCATTACGATTCTGTTTCTCTTCCTGTTATCATTATGAATATTACCTTAATTAGAGTTTTACTACTACGTCTTAACCTTACTTACATTATTATTATTAACAACATTGTTGCTTCTATTTATTATTGTGTCTACTTAAGTTATTATGACAATTATATTGTCTTAGTACTTATACTTACCTATTGTGCCTGTACTTAAATTGGTATTCTAATCATCTTTTTAACATTCACCGGGTTACTCTACTGCTTAGTCATTTAACTTTTAATCAACTTCGACTTAGTCCCCATTAAACTTATATTTACTTTTATGCCTCGACCATTTTTTTTAATTTTTTTATATTTTTAAATTTAACATACAACGTGAAAACATTACTATTTTATTTTTATGTCTTTTTCATTATTGTGTTTACAGTCTTAATTTTTATTTCATTTTATAAACCCTTGTTTGTCTTAATGTACTTCTTTTACTTTCGTATTTTGCTACACTTATGCCTCTTTTTATTTTTCATGACTGGTGTGCTTATTACTTATAAATATCCTTAACTCACCTTGTCATTTACTTGTTCATTACTTCTATTTTTTTTCCTTTACAGTTACTCTTATTGTTCGTATTATTATTAGTTTATTTGCATTTTTAGTTTCGTCTGTAATATTATTGTTAACTTATACTTCAATCAATATTGTATAGTTTTCCTGGTTATGTTCTTACTTGATTCATTATCCTTTTCCATTTGTCTTCTATATCTTAATTTAAACAATCACTATTTGATCCTTACTATTTGATCTTTACCTTTACCCGAACCTGCGGTTGAATTCTTTTCTATTTTATTTAATCATATTTCACTTTATTTTCATTATTAAATTTCAGTCTTTCATAATTTGTATTATTTTATACATATCATTATAACTTCCTTCAAATTGCTCCTACCGTTAGTCCGATAGAAATTTTCAAACCGGATACACGAGACATGAACTTCTAAAGGTCCGAACATGTGGGGTGATTCCAAATGATCACTAAACATGATATGAACATGGCGTATACTGTAACTTGAAAACATGTGATATGGGGTAGACCATCGGTAGCCTACCAAACCGAGTTACCATGACTCGGACCGTGGTGTGGTTGTTCCTATGGTTAGCCAATTATATCCTGAGCTAGATTTACTACCAAACCACTAAGGGCAATATACCATATCACTTATTTATATTTATTATTTACAAGTAAGTTCAAGATCGTTGCATATTAACCTTTTATCTTTAATGACAATAGTATTTATCCTATACTAACCACACTTAATTCATTTTAATCATACTCATTTCAAGTATTTCTACATGTTCATAATTACACATATCATTCTTATGAAGCCATACATACATGCACATATATAAATATACTTACATATCATATAATTATGGAAGTCCCATACATACACATTTAAATGTCTATAATATCACTTTACATCTCTTTTTATTACTTGTTCTTTTGTTTTACATTAAACTGCTTAATTTCTTTACTTCGATTAACTGCCTTGTATTGTTAGAATATAACTTTAATGTTCTTCTTGCTATTCAAATGCCAACTTCATAATTTAGTTTTCATATTAATATTAGCTCGCAAGATTTCCTCCTAACCTTATCGTTACGCCTACGCCGCTACTATCTCACTATCTTCACTAGCACCAGCTTGCTTTCATGATTAATAATTAGGGATTTTTTTGAAAATAGGGTAAGTTTTAAAAAAATTTAGAAATATGGTATTACAGTAAAAAAAATTCGAAAATTGGTGTGATGAAAATCGGCACATATGGGAGCCGGAATTGGACTTGCGGGACCCAATCCCATTTCAATGTCAGAGTGCCAGAATCTGGCACACATGAGAGCCGGAATTCAACATGATGGGGCCCAAGGATGGTTGGATTCCGGCGCTCCATGGAGCTGGATTTCAGCACCATAGCATGTATGCGGACCCCACCTTATTGAATTCCGGACTGTATAATATATTAGGTGTTTAGTTTCTTTTAGAGCTGCAGCCAGTTTGTGTGTGCAAGCACGTGTGTCTCGTTTATGCTGATGTGTCTTTTTTTGTTAGAAGGTGGTTTCTTGCCCGCACTTGAATATAAGCTCAGCTCCTCTGTTTTCTCTGTGTGATAATAGAGGTTTTCAATTCTCCATTTCTTTACTTTTCTATAGCTCTGTTAATGGAGTTTTTCTTCAAGGACTTTAGCACTTACTTTACTTGGCTATTAGTAATTATTATATGGCTAATGTTCTTATCGTGGGATTAAATAATTACGTCAAAAAAATTGGGTGATGCGCTAGCTGTATAATAAGGAGACTAATTCATAGAACAAAGAGAAATGAGTACTACTTTTGCCGTTGAACTTCTGACGTCTTTAATAAATTATTGTAAATATAATCATAATAACTTTGGAAACAATTAAATTATAACTAGACAAGTAATAGATTGCGCCTGTTGTAACTTTCTATAAGATATATAGGCATAAAAAGAGATATATTTCTTTTTTTTTTTTTCAAAAGAAAAGGGGTATCTTTTAAATAATTAAATTGCATATCAGAGTTGCATAAGTGGAGCCTATTTCTATTCCTTTTAACACCTTCAAAAGTCTTTTGCATGCGCATTTTGCACTATTCGTGTGAAAGATTCATTGGTTTCCCATTAATTATTGAGAAAAAGCAGGAGGAAAAAAGACAAGTTCAGATCTCATCAAGCTTTCTGGCTTCAACTCTTTGGAAAAAAGGAAAATATTTGTTTATAGATAAGTTCTGCATTAATTAAGTGGCATTATTACATGCATGTTCCCATTATTACATGTCCCCATACTAGGAGCCTCACTAAGATCCTCACAAAGTTATTATGCTGTATAAATACTTTCACTCAATGCATACCACAAGCTTTTTGTTGAAGCATAGTAGTAGTATTGTTATGAAATATGATTGATTTTTGGATCCTGACTACATGCCATAAGCAAGATTCAAAAATGGGATGTTGCGTATACAATTTTCATGACATAGTTCAGGGGTTCACTGCTATTCTTTTTGTTAATTATTTGGGCACAACTTTTTCTCTCTTTTCTTCTTATCATTTTTGATACAAGTACTGATAAAACTGGATCGGTTCATCATAAGATAAAGTTCTTCTAGCAAATTTGAGACGTTAAATTAAGCACATGACCATTTGAACCAATAAAAATGGTCCTTTTTGGTAGGATAATTCATCCCCCAGTCGAATATATATGATAGATCTTTTTTTTTTTTTTTTCGGTCACCATTAGGAAAGTTAACGTTGTAGGCATCAGCATCTGGATTTTTATTGGTTCCGGCTCCACATGCGTTGGTAGAGCCGGATTTCAGCACCACAGCATGTATGCGGGGCCCACCTTGTTGAATTCCAGCTCCATGGAGTGCCGGAATCCAACCATTCGTGGATCCCACCATGTTGAATTCCGACTTCCATGTGTGCCGGATTTTGGCACTCTGACATTGAAATGGGATTGAATCCTGTAAGTCCAATTCCAGCTCCCATGTGTGTCGGTTTTCATCATACCAATTTTTGAATTTTGTTTACTGTAACACCATATTTCTAAATTTTTTTAAAGCTTACCCTATTTTCAAAAAAATCCCTAACAATTATCCTTATTTCATTTCATCCTATTCATTAATTAATATCGCTATAGTACCTTTACAACTTAAGCCCTACAATTATCTTCTTATGGCAACTTATACTTAAGTTTTTCATTAAGCGTCAGTTTATACAAATTATTCATTAATCACACGTTTTCTTACAAATTCCCCTATTACCATTAAGTTTTCTTTTTATTTATATACTATTCTTTTTGGCCCCATAAGAACCTATCAATTTATCTCTTTTCTTCAATATTCTCCTTAAATCCTTAATTACTCATTTTTAGTTATCCCTTTTAATTAGACTATCATCCTTATTTTAGGTGCATATATTTTACCTTAATTATTTAGTTCTTATTATTTCCATTGCCAGCTTATTAAACACATGGCATTATCGCGTGGCCTTATATTCAATAATTTCTCATTACCATTTTAAGTAAATTTATACTTGTAAAGATTATTCCTACACCCATAACGTAGACCCTTGCCCTATTTGTTTACTTAAATTTGATTTCTAATTCGTCGGTTCATACATATTTCTTTGTAATAACTCATCTTTTATTTTTAATTTTCCTTTGCTTATTCTTATGTCATGTTAATCTTTCTTAATAGGTATAAATTTTCTTGTTAGTAATTTTTTTTAATTAGTCCATTCAATTCCATTTTAACTTACCCCTAAACTTCACATTGGGCTAATATGTTAACTCCTCATACAATTTACCCTTTTTTTTTTCCAAGATTAGGTTTTTAAACCGTTTCTCCTAGTTTCCCAACTACATTTTATACCATCAATTTCAATTATTTACACATAAATCACACAAACACATACGTATACATACATGCACATATATAATTGAACAACATACTTATGGAAATTAAAAGATATTATATCCACGTACCTTAAATCTTTATCCTCCACACTTGAGTCTTTATTTCCTTCATCTTACATCCTTGAAACAACTTCTTTTTTTAAGAAATTCCTAAAATGGCAGAATAATCACACATACACATTCATCAATTTTCTTACCTCCTCAATTCAATATAATCCCATAAACATAATCTATACATCTTAATTTACCTATTAGGACCCTTAAACTAATTGAAAACGTACCATCAATTTCATTTACCTAAAATTTGGCACATAATCTTCTTTTCTTGATTTCTACCTCCTCTTCCACCTCAAATGAGCTTTAGGAATGCTGACCAATGAAAATAGAGGCTGAATATTACTAAAGAAGGTTAAATTTAGTGAGAACTTTAAAAAAATGAAGAAAATTATGGAAGATTGGAGGATACACCATCTAGCCATGGAGAGTGGGAGAAAAGAGGAGAGAATTCTAGAAATGAGCAGATTTTTCAACCTTTTTATAGCCCCTCCTTATGGGCTAAACCATAGCCCAACCAATTGGGCCAACCCAACTAATCTCAAACCAATTAATTAACCTATTATGTAACCTTAATTTATTTCTCTCACTTTTCAAACTCAATTTCTTTTGAATTCAATTCCATAATTTTTAAAATAATAAATTAAATTTTTCTATAAAATTTTAGCCCAATCGAAATCCATTTCTGGTCCGGTTCACTCAAATCAATCCGATTAGCCAATTTTTGGTGTTATCGTAAAGTTTTCTCTTTACTACCAAATGATTTTACATATAATTTGGGATAGATCTAAAATTTTGGTGATTTTTAGAGATCATTTGCTATTTTTAAAATCTCAATTCAACTTTTGGTCAATCAAGCACTATTTAAATCGAAATCGTAATTTTTTCTTCTTTTCGACTTTTAAGGGCCTATTTGACCTCACTTTCACTCCAAATTTCACCCTTAGACTAGTCGTGACTAGTACTTTTCAAATATCCAATAAAATATTTTTGCCCTAGGGACTTCTCAGAAGGTCATCTATCATTACATTTCCCTAATACATGCGCATTTAACCTTACACTTTTACTAAATTTTAGTACGATATTTATAATACAATCGCACCCAAAGTATTTTTTTATGGTTCCTCAATTCTTGAACCCTTATAGTTGCCTCGATGATACTATTTATAGCCCAAAAATATTGTTCATGAAGATTATGATTTCAGGCCATTACACTATAGGCCTTAGATCAGCCATATTTTCCATTTATTTATTCTTTAGAATCAGCGTAATAACGGTGTCAATTAAGCCATCAAGTTGCAACCCATTATTGAGGATCCCTAAACATTCTAAAATCACATCAGCCCCTACAATACTTCAACATTTTTTATAAAATCCTGGATTAAACCCATCTAACCCCGCTGTTTTATCCAGATGTATACTAAAAAGGGCACTTTTCACATCATTAAGAGTGAAGGCTTGCAATAAGAACTCATTATGTTCAACAGAGACTCTTCTATCCAAACAGTTAGTAATAAGACCTGTGCTATGATTAGAAGCAGAGAATATGTCTCTAAAATAGTCTGTAATAACACTATCAAGCCCATTATCCCAATCACGCCAATGACCAGTAAGGTCTTTTCATTAGGTAATTCTATTTTTTCACTTATGCTTGGAAGTAACAACATGGAAGTACTTTGTATTAGAATTGCCGCCTTGGAGACAAAATAATTTGATTCTTTGCTTCCAAAACTCTTCCTATTGATGGAGAGTATTATGATACCAGTTTTGAGCTTCACAAAAAATAAAGTAATCAACATAATTATTTATAATTTAACCCCTTTCTAAATTTGCTTTAAGAACTTTTAGCTTCTCATTAAAACTCACCAGAATGGATTTACCCTATAAAGATAGAGCCTTACTACAAGAATGAATTTTAGCATAAACCGAACAAGGAGAATTCTTATGCCAGTTAAATCCAACTACAGATAAGAAGTCTTTTTTAAAAGCCTATGCATTCTCAAATGAAAGCATTGAACAAAAGGGAAAGAAATATTGAAGCAAGTATCCAAAAATAATGGATTATGGTTAGAGAACGTTACCTCTAAATTGGACACTCTGTACAAAGAAAATATCTCCATACAAGAAGAAGTTTCCAAAGCACAATCCAGTTTTTCTTCAAGATAAATAGCATAATTAACACACAAAAATAGGTAAACTTGTAGCCATTCATACACAAAGTCAAGAAGATTGTTGTCCATAATAGCATATTAAAACCCATGAATAAGATTATACAGATAAGGTCTACCTCCATGCTTCTCATGAGCAACTGCAATACCATTAAAATCACCAATAATGCACCAAAGGTAAAGAAGATTTAAAGGCAAGATTATGCAATAGCCGCCATGACTCCTTTACGCAACCCCATTGTGGATTACTAAAAAACCCAGTCAACCTCGATCCATTGCAATTATTGAGACAAACTTTAATGTCAATATGACTTTTAGAATAACCAATAAGTTTAGCAACATTTTTCTCCTTCCACAAAAAGGCCAGCCCACCACTATTGTAATGTCCCAGGTTTGACCCTAATAGAAATGAATGTCATTTGATGATATATTTGGTAATTAATTGTTAGTTAATTAATTAGTTAAATGATAATTATAGTATATTTAAGAATAAGGATGCAGTGAAAAAAGGGGGTTATTAATAAAAGAAAACAAAAGAAGAAATTAAGAAAGAAAGAAAAAGGATTAAGGGAGAGGAGAGAGAAAATGGGATTGAGGGGGAGGAAGATCGGAGGAAGGGGCTTTCACCGATCAAAGGTGCCATCACCGCCGACTTCGGCTTATCGGTGCTTCATCGCGTCGCCCCTCCATCCCCGCTGTTATCGGTACCACCCTCGTTCCTCTCTCTTTGCCAAGGCTTCTCTCTTCTTTTTTGGCGAGCGATGATGGCGGCTAATGGAACGACCACCACCGGAGAACTCACAGCGACGAATCGACTCTCTCTATGCCCTTCGTTTCTTCCCACTCGTCGGCTTTAGGGAGATTGAAAGTGTGGTGGCTGCTAACTTTTAACGTGTTTTCTGGTGTTGAAGTTTTAAAAAATTAATCAGGAGAAATTTCATAGATAGTAATAGAAAATAATGCTGAAAATTAGTGGTTCTAGGTAAAATATCATACTTTGAGTTTATAGGTTGAATTGGGAAATTATAGTTTTCTTGTTCTTGATCGAGAAGTGACACTGTATCCTGCGTTCACTTAATTAGTTTTGAGCAATAAAGACATATAATCATAAAATTAATTTGTAATTAATATTATAGCAGCCCTTGAAGTTTTATAAGCATTGATCATAAGCATTTGGTTGGTAAATTTTAGTTACATGTTAAAATTATTAATAGATTAAGGAGTTATTATTTGACAATGAGCTTAAGATGTAGATTATAATTAAATTTCAATTGGAATTTCTGAAATAAGTTGAGATTTAGTGGGTTATTAAAATTAGATTTATTTAAAGATGTTTAAAGGTAAGTTAGTTTAGATGATGGAGGTTTAATTCTTGAATGTGAACTTGTTTTGAAATAGTTTAGAAAATATCATAAGCAATATGATTTCCATAATTACTCAAGCTTGATGTACAAACCTAATGACAAAAAAATATAAGGATTTTAGTAAGAATTCTATCTGTTATCCCATTGGAAACAAATGTATTGAATAGCTATTATTTAAATAAATTATTGATCCCCATAATTGAATAGACTATACGTGAGAATTATAATATTATGATACAAAGTGTAATGTAATTAGTATAATGGCAAGCTATTGGTATAAATGTCAAACATTTACTTCCCTTGATAAATTCTTACTCAGTACTTGAATAACAATTAGGAACATCATTATATTTAATGGAGTAGATATAGTGATAGGTTTATGCTTTTATGATATCATGAGAAACTAATATTAAAATACTATGCTTTTACACATGATTGCCTTAGTATATGACTATTTAAGATTATATTTACATATCTAAGCATGATATTAAATTTATATGCATATATAGGCATCTCAATTAAGGATGATACATTGAATACAAGTATCGAATATAGTATTTGAGTATGAATGTTTGATGATTAAATTAAGTACAGTGGAGCACAAGAGATGTTTATGGTGAACCATACATGTACGTTCTTTTGTAGTGATTATGTGTTTATATGTTGATTCACGCACCAATGGTTCAAATAATTGTATATGAATTCATTTCTATGAACATAAAATAGTCAGGTATGAACTATCATGATTAGTATAAGTATTGTCAACATATGGTTATTAGAATGTTTAAAGTAATTTGAAAGAATCTATATAGAGTAGATTTCTTTGATGATTGAAGAATATTTTAAAGAGAATTTGCTAAATTATTGTGAAATAATTCATAAGTGAAAGATGGTTCACAAATTGTGCAAAAATATTGAAGATTCTGAATAACTATGTTTTCTGGATTGAAAAGGAATTGAAATGATGAGAAATTTGATAAATGTTTTGAAAGTAAGTGAAATCTGTGCCCTTAGAATTAGTCTGGCAGTAAAAACTAGTTCTGGATATAGTTGGCTAGCCATAGGAACACCCTTTACCGCGGTGTAAGTCATGGCGACTTGCTTTGCTATAGGTAGGATCTTTGATCTCCATAGCTTAAGTATAAAGTGAAAGTGAAAAGTGCAGTATTTGGGAATGGTTCCTTGGAAATCATTTCTCTTTTAGTGGAGCTCATGGGATCCATGTTTCGTGTATCCGGTCTGAGAGTTTCTGCCGGGTCTGTACTAGGGGCATTAATATGAAAATAAGTTAAAAAGTGTAAAAGATAAGAAATGTTATAGTTCATCACTAATTTGCATAAGAATTATCCTCTTATATATATAGCAAATGAATAATAAATTGAAAGTTATAATATTGATGAGCATGTGATTCCTTTAATACTATATAAGCATTATGTATCTATATATTATGAATAAGTATTGTACACTGAGAATCTATCTTCAATAATTATATTGTTTTTGGAAGGCATAAACTAGTTTCTTACTTTGTTATATTTGTTCATATATATATAGGTATGTATATAACTCTGTTATAGATCAAGTACATAATATATGGCACAATATGGTGTTATGTAATATATAGTTTACCTTGTTAAGATTGTTTTAATGATTACATGAAAGTGAGTTTAGAATGCATATTATATTTTAAATGGTGTATATGTATGAAGGAATTATGCTAAATATCTTTTGTGTTAACAATTAATGATGAATTGCTTACTGAGTTATTAAATTTTGTTGCCTATATGAGTAACATGTTCCTTCGCTTATGCTTGTGATTTATTGCTGAATGTAAGAACTGGGATCTAAGGTAATTGAAGGTATCAACTAGGAGTATAATTAAACTTTGTACTTGTATAATTGATGTTACATGTTGAAAAGATTATCTTTAGATTATACTGTTTCCCACTAAGCTTTATAGCTTAGCACGGGTTTTGTTATCTGTGTAGGTAAGGGATAAGCTTGTTTCTGGTTAGTCAACTGCTATGGCTCAACCATCAGAAGAGGGGATCTAGTTGTGGGCAATTCACCTTTGAGGTTCACAAATGTAACGAGGCGATTTAAATGCAAATTGCTTTTTATTTTGGAGTGTTATAGTGGTTTAAGAGTGTAATATGTAATATTGAATCATCTTAGAAAATGTGATTAATAATGAGAATAGATGTATGAGATGCTTGTATAAATTATTTTTGTATTGTTGTGCCCCTGAAGGGCTGAGGAAATTGTTTGATTTTCAGGTGGATTAGATAAGTTTTTAGACGTTATATTACCGGATTTTTATTTGGTAATTAGTCACTTGGATAATTATAGTTTAATCGGCTTACTTAATTTATAAGTATTTCATTTTGGATAAGTTTGCAATCGATAGAGTAGTTAAGGGTCAATATAAAAAAAATTTCCGGCTTATCACTTGTTTTAGTTAGATTGTTCAATAAGGGTCTTATAACTATACCCAACACAGTTAACACCAAAATAACCATCATACCCAAAAGCTTTTAATATAATCAAGTTTATCAACACTACAAATAGTTCCATCAGAAAAATAAAATGTGGCTTTTCATTTCTAAAATGATCGCACAGGACCTGAATTGCACTTGGATTGCCCAGACTACGATAGTTCCAACTTAAACAACTTATAATCCTTGGCGGGCCTGGTGACTAGGACCCGTTGATACAAAGTTTTTTGGACTAGTTACATCTAATGGAAATTCAATTGAATTTTAACCATAAAGCATGCCCATCTCAATCTCATCCTCCAAACGATGCCATTTAAGATCAGTAACAACTATATCTTAGATTTAATATAGGAATTATAATTTGACCCAAAAATAATTCTATGATTTTCTCCTTCCTGATTTACAACCACAACATTAGCCATTATCATCTCAATCTTCTTTTTGCCATTAACTGTACCCATCCCATTATCTAAGCCATTTTTCTTATAGTTAGCATCTTCATCCCAATCCATTTACATGTCATCATGAACTGGAAAACTATTCGATACTGGGGAAGTAATCCGAGCAAAGTTACGAAGCCACCTCTTTCCCAACAAACTTTGTTGCCTCCTAATCTTAACACGAATAGATTTTTCATATTCCTTCTTAACCATTCCAATAGGATTATGAAAGAGTTTTAAGTAGAATTTGTCACTATTTCCAAGTAAACCACAAATAAAACAAAAGGTGGGTAAATATTCATACTGGAAAACAACAGTAAACCATTCTCCACCACTCTTCTTCAGTTTCATATCCTTTTTTAGCTTCTTTCAAACATCAATTCCAACACTTATCCTCATATAATTTCGCCAAATACCTATGAAATTATTAGGATCAATAGTAATAAAATTGCCAAGATGTTTCCCAATAGACTCTACCACTTTAACTAACATAAGTCCAAAAGGAAGGTGATGTATTTGGACCTAAAAACTTGCCATAAATAGAGAAGTTTTATGCAGTTGTTCATCAAATCCCACCTCTTTTTTCTCTTTTAATTTTTATTTTTAAAAAGTTTTCCATTTCAAAAGTATCATATTTAACTCTTTTATTTAGAGGTATGCAAAATCCAACTAGAAATTTGCATTTGGGTAGGTTTGGAGGATTATGTGCATTTTGAGTTCAAGTTGAATCAAGAAAAACCTTGAAAAACCCAACCAAATTGAAGTATATAGAAAATTATATGCATTTTTAAATGTTACTTGTTTAGCCAAGTGGTTAGAGCTTTTTTTTTTAATTTCTCCCAATTCAAGTTCAATTATTGGTGGAGACTTTAATTTTTTTATCCTTTTTTACTTCTTTTTATTTTTATTCTTTATTTCCCTATCTTTTTCTCTATTTATTTCTCTCTCTTCAAACCAAATCTCTAAATCAGTAAATCACACTCCACTTACCACTACTTATCCCTACTGTTCTTTGCTTATTACCTTTGCTCTTCACTTTTCCTCGTCCAAGAATCTCTATGTGCTTTAAATGGCGAGCTAGAATCCCTATGCCAGGTTGGAAGTTCAAAAGACCTTCTATTTACCCTTTACATCTTCATCTTTTCACCTAGAACTAGACCTTCATTAGTCCTATTACTCTTTTTTGTTGTAAAATCTCTAATTCAAACTTTAATTTTTTTAAAAAAACTTTGATTTAGGATTTTGTGTTTAATTTGTGGTTCACTTGTTCTTTTTTAGATTTGGTTTTATATTTCCTTTTATTGACATAGGATTTTTTGTTGCTTATGGGTTTATATATATATATATATATATATATATATATATATATATATATATATATATATATATATATATATATTGCTTCTTCTTTTTCTTTTCAAATTGCTATAGTTTATAATTTATATTTTCCAAATTTATGTTGTTATTTTATATATAGTGATTACTGGTTTTTCAATTTATTTATGTTTTTGAACGAACACTCTTCTTTTTTGCATATGTAGTATATAGGTTGAATAAGGTTGATTAGTTAGGGGTCCTTAAAGTTCGATTTAATTGGTTGGGACCCATTCTATAGTTAGATCGGTCAGTTTAGATATATTGACTTTGTTCGAATTTCAGGTTGGCTGGGTTAGGTTGACTCAAACTCAACAGATGCACACCCCTATTTTCACTCACATTTAAAACCAACTTTCCTTCCACGTATGTTTTCTTTATGTTTCTTCTTTCTCCTTCATTTTCATCACACTGCTTTTTCTTCATGTTCTTCTTTTTTTTTGTCTTCAACTTTTAATAAATTGATTTGTGTATCATCATCTTTTACATTTCACCTTTTTATTTAATATTCAAATTATGATTTGCCTTTGCATTCAACATTCACAATTTTTTTAGATTCAAATATAAATCAAGGTCCACTAATTATATCTAGTTCAAACTTTAGATACTTAATTTACAAGTATATTGTAATTTGCCATATGAGCCAGTAATGTTCCTAGTGCTAGATGAAGTTATTGATTTTAAAAAAGAAAAAATATGATAATTATGGATCTAATCTCTGATACCATGAAATTTTTTTGATAACAAATAAAAATAATAACTAAAATTTGGTATTTCATTTGTTGCATTCAAGTTGTTTGTGAAAATATCTATATGAACTTTTAACATGAGAATTGATATTTGAGTTAAGATATTTTTACATATTCACTTTAAATCATATGTTTATTTCTAGTGTTTGATTAATTTTGAAACTTGTTAATTAATAATTTGAGTTTGAGTAATTTTCTAAAAAACTGAGATGTAGATTTTTTAGTTTAAGTAATTATATCATATCTTTAATTATTGGTTTATTATTGATATTATAATTTAGCAACCCTTCAATGTAGAATTTTTAGCATTTCTCATTGGTGGGATATGATGGATAACATACCAATTTTAATTAAATATAAAGGAGAATAGAACAATGATAACTAGTTTGAAGATTTTGAATTTAAAAAAGCATTAATTTCAAATGCTTGCAGCTATGAATATCTTATGGGCATAATATCATATTAATTGAAAATCAATGTAAAACATACCTATTTAAATATAAAATATCTTGTTAAAAATTATCCATGGAAAATATCTGATAATTACTTGGAATTAAAGAAGAAAGAATCAGATTTCACAACATATCCCTTATATATTACATTGATTGAAAAATATTAGATATTTAACCTTAATTAAATATATGCTCTATACATTTCAATATAAAAATTGAAATTTGATGTACCAAAATCTATATGGAAAATTTCAAATCTAAATTTTGTATACCTTGGAATACTTTGATATACCAAAATCCATATGAGGAATTTTAAATTGGAATGGTGCATATCGGTTGTTATACCTTGATATATCTCAGTATACTAAAAATTCAAATGAGAAATTTCTAATATGAAATTTGGTAGACCGGTTGGTATACATCGATATACCAAAATCTAGATGGAGAGCTTTAAATTTGGAATTTTGTATACTTGTTGGTATGCCTTGGTATACATCGGTATACAAAAATCTAAAAAAAGAGTTTCAAATCTGAAATTCGGTATACCATTTAGAGAGTGAATTTGAAATTGTATTTTAATATATATATATTTTTTATATTTAAACTCTAACATTATCGTAAATCCAGATCAAATAATTAGAATTTAAGTATCAATAACACATTCATCATTATTGCAAGACCAACCACTTTTAGAATTGTAAAAAAAATATTTCTAACAAGAGAAATTATATGAGCATATTGAGCAAAGATGTAATGGTCCAAATATCGAATTAGTAAAAAATAGTATTTTTCGATGGTGAATAGTGACACTGAGGTGAATAGCGTCTCTCAAAGTCGAAAAATATTTTATTAGACCATGGAAAGGAGAGATTAGTAGAAGTCTAAGAATGTAATTTGGACTGAAAATGAGGTCAAATGAGTTATCAAAAGTCAAAAAATAAGGAAAAAGTCACAGTTTCGATTCAAATAGTATTTGGTTTGACTGAAAGTTTGATCGGACTGCAAATATGCTATGGATCTCAAAAAAATAATCCAAAGATATGGACACACACATATTAATGAGTAGAATCATATGGTAAAGAAAAAATAATTTTTCAGCGACTCAAAAAATCGAACTATTGGACTAGTAAAAGTAGATCAAATTAACAAATAATCTTTGGTTAACCCAAAAATATTCATGAAACTTAACGAATATATTTTGAAAATTTTAAAAGTATTTTTAGGAGGAATTGAACGTAGAAAGTAAGAGAAAATAATGATTTCAGTTTAAATAATGATCAGTTGACCATGAATTTGATTAAGGCTTTAAAAATAGCTAACGATCTTCAAAAATTGTAGAAAGTTTCAGTTGTACTCTAATTAGTATTTAGAATTATTTGATGGTGAAAATTAATTTTATGATAACACCAAAAATTGGTTAATCGAATTGATTTGAGTGAACTGGATCAGAAATGGACTCTGATTGAGCTAATTTTTTTTATATCGGCTTAATTATATATTTTAAGAATTATGAAATTGAATTTAGGAGAAATTGATCTTAGAAAAGGAGAGAAATAAATTAAGGATATATAATGAATTGATTAATGGTTTGGGCTAACTTGGGTTGGCCCAAGTGGCTAGATCATGATTTGCCCCATTAAAAGAAACTATATAAAGGCTGAAAGATCTTCTCCTTTCCAGAATTCTCTCCTCTCTTCTCCCACTCTCCATTGCCGAATGGTGTATTTTTGAATTCTTCATAATTTTTTTCATCCTTTTTCTAAAGTTCTTACTAAATCCAACCTTCTCTAGTAATATTTTACCCCTCTTTTCATTGGTTAACATCTCTAAAGCTCATTTAAAATGAAAAAAAAGGGAGAAAATAAGTAGAAAAGATTATATACCAAAATTTAGGTAAGTGATTTTGAGGTTTTCAATTTGATTTAATGGTTTCTATAGATAGTTTGAAGGATGTAGAACATGTATATGTAATTATATTGAATAAAGAAAGCAAGAAATTTATTGATTTTGTCCTTGGATATTTTGCCATAATAGATAAAAAGAAAGGAGAAAGAGTTTCTGAGGTTAAAGGTAAAAGATAGGAGGTTTAGAGTATGAAAAACAAGAGTACAAGATTAGTGGATATATTACCCCTTATTTTCCATTAAGCTTGTTTAGGTTTAAGTTTATGTATGTCATGTATTTGTGTGAACTTTATATGTATAATTGAAATTTAAGCTTATAGACATGTTAATGGAACAAAAAAAAGAATAAAGTGATTTGAATAAAAAAAATTAAATAAGTGTAAAGATCCTAAGTGAAGCCTTAAGGTATGCTAGATATAACATGGTATATTTTGATGTTTAATAAAGAATAACTATAGACATAAGTCATTTATTACCAAAAAAAATAAAAATAATACCAAGGTTTATGTTGAATGTTAATGAATACTAAAGGCATATGAACATTAATTTTCATAATATAAAGTTGAAATAATGACAAGAATGAAAAATGGCATAGTAAGAGTGAAAAAGGATCTAAATGGAAGAAAATAAAAGTTTAGAGGCCCATTGGTAATTTTGCCAAGTGTTGAGAAAAGAAATGATAAACTAAGTGAACTAAGGATTAAATAGCTAAAATAAGAAATCAATTAAGTATTAAATATGAAATTTCCCATGAAATAAAGTTTGGGGATTAAACTATAATTTCACAAATGAATAATGAATTAATAGTGCAAAAGAATTAACCAATGGCAAAATTGTAAATAAAATGAACAAAAGGGCATTTTAGTAATTTATTGGAAAAAATGAAAAATAGGGACTAAACGGCAATTTGATTGGCTTAGGAGACTAAAAAATAATTTGAAAGTAAATAATGTAATAAGTGTAAAAAAGTTTATAACTATTGACTTTATGTAAGTTAAATAGAAGTGAAGGATGAAATTATAAATTATTGAAAGTTTATGAACTAAAGTGTATAAATATACTAATGTGTCTAATTTAAGGATTAAATTGTAATTAAAAATATTTATGCAAGTTATTAAAGTAATTATTAGAAAAGTTAAAGAGTAAATGACTAAATAGTAATAAATAGCAAGATTAATAATTAGAGTTATAATAATGAAGAAAAACTATAATTTTATAATAATAATGATAATAATCAATAAAAAAATATTAAGTGTATTGGATATAAATAGACGAATATACATACATCTGTGTGAAAATATTTAAATGAATTTTAAGTTGTATATATTATGTTTAAAATGAATATTACGAAAATGTAAGTCAAGTGAAAAATGAAAAAATGATATAAATAAGACTAAAAGAAAATAAGTATTGTAAGATGAATGGATAATTAATCAAATGTATAGAAACTATTTGAAAGTTTTAAATTAGTATTGAATGATTAGAGTAATAATATTGTACTATATATTAAATGAAAATTTAATATGTTAAATTTGAATGAATTAACAGTATGATAGGATCTAGAATGTAACGACAAATGAATTAAAAATGAAAAATAATCGAAAAAGTGAACAATTGAGTTGCCCTTAGTAGTAATCTGGTAGTTAAATCTGATACAAAATATAGTTGGCTAGCTATAGGGACACTAAATGTATAACCGCGACGTGAATCATGGCAACTCGCTATAATAGGCCAATGACGGTCTACTGAATGAATGAAATGTCGAAATGCTGAAATGTGAAATGTAAATGTACCGGTGGTTATTCGAAATCACTCTAAATGTATTAACCCCGTGTATCTGGTTCGAAGATTCTTATCAGATTAATACTAGAGGTAAACCAAAGAAAGAAAATTGAATTGAATAATTTATAAATGAATGAAAAATAATAAAGTAAAAGAAAAATCAATCATCAAGTATAAATGTTATATTGTAATATCTGATAAATTACTGAATAGCTAATTAGCGAAGTAAAAGTACTAGGACAGTGGTGTGATAGTAAAATGAATGATAGATAACCAATCGAAAATGAAACCTGTAAAATAATGAATTAAATACTGACGTAATAAAAGATTAAAGGCATAAAAGAAATATAGATCATAAGTTTAATTGAATTAAGAGTCTGAACTGAAATTGGATAACAATAAAAAAGTTAAAGGAACTAGAGACATAAAATGAATGGAAAAATACTGACTAACGAAAATGTATACACAATATTGGTACAAGGATTAAATTAAAATATTAATAATGCTCTCATGCACAAATTTAATATAGGAACCAAATTGTATAGACTATACCATAGTGATTGAACGAAAAAAAATGAAAAAAAAAAGATGAAAACAAAAAGGAATAATAAAATTAGTTAGATAATGTTATAGCTGCGAATACTGAAGTAAAAATCAAATCGAAATGTAATTTAATGAAACTTTAAGGACTAAATCATAAATTGACCTTAATTAAAGAATTGAAATTTAGAGTAAAATAAAACTAGGAAAGTAAGTATAGTGGATAATGATGCTATTGAATAGTATAGTAGTGTAGTTAGCTAATAATTATAATTATGAAACTGATAATAATATGGCATTTATTAAGAAAATAAGATATAAAGGAAATTCAGTAATGAGTATAGTATAAACATAAAGACTGGAATACCAAAAAACTAAATAACGTAATTGTATAGATAAAGCTTAATATTTAAAGATATAAGTAATAAAGGAATTGATAATGAAAATTGTATGACTGTAAACCAAGAAATAAACAGATGAAATGTAATTGACTTAGGTACTGTAGGATAAAGGAAGAACAAATGCATGCAAACTGCAAATTATTTAATGAACTGAATAAAGATTAATATTGAAAGGAATATAAAGAAAATTAAGATAATTTAAGATAAAAAAAATTTAATTGATTTAAAGAATATAATTTAATCAAAACAAATGACACTGGAGTTAATGACGACAATTGTAACAAGAGTACTATTAATAAAAGTTACTATTACTATTAACATAACGGATGTAATGTATTAGATGTAACTGAAATAGAGTAAAAATGGTTATAACCGAGTATGTTGAAATTAATGTAAAATGATCCAATTATAATAACAAACCGAATTAATAAGAAAAGTAATAATTACTAAAAATATTCTAAAAATTGATTGAAATGTAAAGTAAGATAAAAGCCAATATATGTAATGATAAACTAAAAATACAAAGTAAAATAAAGGTTAAGTAATTATTCCAAAAATACAGATAAAGATAAGAAGTAGACTTAAAAAATAATACTAGAAGTAACTATGATTAAATAAATATTTTATATAAAGCAACTGTCAAATAAAGAATTAATAATACCGAAGGTTAAATAAAGAGGTGAGCTAAAATATTGAATGAATAAGGTTACGAAATAAAAATAATAATAATGTATGTATTTGTGTGTGCATGAACGAATATGTTAATGGAAAATCTAGGATTTGTATCCACCTCTGGACATTTTTAATGCTCAGCACGTAGTGTTGCTACTGCATTCAGGTTATGGAAGTAAGAGATTAATGTGGTTGTAAGCTTGTGTTAAACAAGAATAGTGATGCAAAGCAAATTACATTATAGACATGGCATGCATATGACATTAATGGACATATATTGTAATTTATATGTATAAATTTTTACAGGTTATATATGTATGTTTGGTGTAAGTTGTAAACAAGTTTATTTATGGATTATTTATTTAATGACATTTGAATGTAGAAAAAAAAATTATCGGATTGTTTGTAATAGCAATTGTAACCTTCATAGTATTATAACATCCGATCACTATACGTACAGTACAATGGTATAAGGGTGTTATAAAAGACACTATTGAAAAAATAAAGGACAAAACTAAAGAAGAAGAAGAAGAACAAAAAGACATGGGAACAACGCAATCTATTATCATAAGTAACCTAAGGTATCCTAATATAAATATGGGATAATAATAATAATAATAATAATAATAATAATAATAATAATAATAATAATAATTATTATTATTATTATTATTATTATTATTATTATTATTGATAACTACGGAAAATATATCTCCAAGGTCCAGTAAGGTCGGCCCAATAATGCTCAGCAGGGCCCAAAGCCCATTAATAAAGAGGACAAAACATGAGCTGGAAGACAAGACATAAAGGCGTGGTGTCCGATCGGACTAATGGGATCCCCTGTCCTGTCTACTCCGCTGACACAAGATAGCGCCATACCTTTCACTTGCTCCTTGTCACATCGCCGCACACTTACTCCAATGCCATTTATCACACCCCAAGATACTCAAGTACCCCTCCTCAAGAACTCCTATAAATAGCCTAAAATACAATGGCTCCAGGTATTGATTATCTGAAACTCTCACTCTAAATACTCTCTCTCTAAAAGCTACTACCTTAAGCTTCAAAGTGCAAATACTCGGGTCGGACCTCCTTCTTACAAGTCCATTCAGCCGATCGGATCATCAGCTATCTACCCTCCTTACAGATAAAGACAAATCGCGCTTTATCAATTATTATTATTATAATGGGAACAACAATATCTCTTTTCCGAGAATCCCTAGAGCTCTCTAAACCATTATTCTTGGCCACAACTTTAGAAAAGAAAAAAAAAGAAAAGGAAAAAAGAGGAGAGAGTGGGGGAAGAGCACGGGAGGGGCGCTGCCACTAACCATTGATGTTTTCGCTAGTGATCTTTGTGCCGCCAACTACCTCTCACTATTGACCACCAATGCGTCGCCACCCTATCCACTAGCAATGATGTCGTAACTCCTCTATCTCTATTTTCTCTTCCTCTAGTCGAATCTCCTTTTCGTTCCGTTAGATGATGGTGGTCGGTGACATCGTTTGCATTGATGAGTCTCTAGAAGTGAAGCGTTCACTTGGTTGCTCTCTGTTCACCTCCAACCATCGATAAGAAATAGATAAAAAAAAGAAAGTTGGTTGTTCTAACTCGAGATTCAGGCCATGAACGGGGTCTGTTGGGTGTGTGACACCATCGTTGGACTCCCACCAGTGCCAGCTGCTTATAGGTATTATGGGTCATGTCGATGAAGCTCCGGCGAAACTCCGGTGAGTACTTTAATGGACCAAAAAGAGGGAAGAATGCAAGAAGTTGCCCTTAACTAGTTATCTTATATGTTTGTGATCTAAATTAAGTGTTATTGTATGGTGCCATATCCTTTTTCATTATTTATTTATTTATTTTGAAGGCTCTATATTTTGCTTATTTTGATGCTAAGTTTTCTTTTGTTTTTGGGTGTTTAATCAATGTCAATAAGTTAATTGCATAGCTGAAAATCTAGTGGTTTAATTATTTAAACTTCACCTAATAGAATAGCTCATATTAATTACTTAGTTTGACTTGCAAAGTTTAATATACTTGAATTATTTCTATAATTAAATGAAATTATTTGTTCGTTTTATAGCTTAGTCTATTTTCATTAAGTATTACTGTTTTTTAACATGTTTAATGGATTAACAGGTTAAATTGTAATTTAGTTTGTCATAAGGTCTAGCAATTTAGGAAACAAATATGGAGGATAATGTAGTTTAGCTTGTAAATAAAAAGATATGAGCAGGAGTCACGAGTGCTAATTTGGCTAGACTTAGGTGTCTAAAATTAATAAATTTAAGAAGAATTATAATTTGAGGCCATTGGGGTTATAATTATAAATTAGGTGGTAAATGATATGCCTTGGATGTGTACATCTGTGTATATAATATATATAACTTGAGTTCTTAACTTGTAATAAAGAAATAAGATTTTGATTTATAAATTTCCATATTACTAAGTAAATGCATTAAGATAAGGATTCAATTCTTTATCTATGTATATTCACTAGTTAACTAATACGGTTGTTAAAAATTTTGATAATTAAAAAGCTAATTGGGGTATGTAGTTATGAAAGGTAGTTATATTCTTAGAAAACTAGTTTATGTCATTTACTTAGCTTGGTTCGTTAAGTTTATCAGACTAGAATTGGTTTAACTATAAGAAGGTGCCCCTCTTTGGTTTATTAATATTTTTTCCTTCTGTGTTTTTCTTTCAGAACTTATGAATATAAGAAGATAGCGTATTAGTTATGTGTAATTTGAGTTAAATGATTTCTTAATGATGACTGCATGAATTAGATTAACTGGTATAGGTAATTAAGATAGACGATAAACATATTATAATTATGTTTTAACTTTATTATTATGATCCAAATAGTATAATGTATGGGATAAGGCCAATTGGGTGATGTGCTTAATGATAGAAAAAAATTGATAAAAATGACAGGTATGAAGAATGAGTAATGCTATCATGCATGCATTATACTATTTATTTTGAGTAATGGAAATTTTATATTTACCTTAGTAAAATTAGACAAAAATTGTAATAATAGGATAAAATTGGCATACCAATTAGGGACGTTTAGTAGTACTACAACTTAATATGGTTAGCAGACTGAATGGCTCCGAGAGCTCGGTCCATGTATGTACATATAAAAATCTATATACATGTGTATGTATGTATGTATGTATGTGTGTGTGTGTATGTGTATACAAGTATATATATGTATGTAAGTATATTTATATTTATTTAATGATTTCGCATGTAGAAGTTCCAAAGTGTTGTAAAAGTATTTTTAAAATAGTGCGGATGACATGAGCCTAAAGAGCACATGGTCCAAATCGAATCAGGTGACACGTAGCTTAAAGAGCACATGGCCATAATCTAATTGGGTGACATGTAGCCTAAAGAGCACGTGGCTCAAATCATATCAGGTGACATGTGGCCTAAATTGGATTCGATTGCACGTAGCCAAAAGCGCATGTGGCCTAAATCGGATCAGGTGACACGTAGCCAAAATCCTACGTGGCCCAAATTGGATCGGATGACATGTAGCCTAAGGTGCACATGGCCCAATTTGATTTTCATTTATCCATCTCAATGCAATTCAACTGGATATTCTAGGAGCAAATATTGAAATCAAATAGAGAATAAAAATTAATGCAAGTATTTTAACAAATATTAATAAATAGTTTATAGAATTTGTATTGTGATCAATTTGAATTATGATTAATCATAACTAATTGTGATTGTGATTGAGTGGCATTCTATATAGGTATATGTATTGTGATTAACTATGCATTACATAATCTGGAATAATTTGACATAAGTAGAGATATGTGTATTATGTATGTATATCCGTGAGTGTTCAAGATGTGATATTCATGCCTAACTAGAAAGTACTTGTTACGAGAGTGAAAGAGTCAATTTTTGAACATGGAATTTAAGTTAGATTAAACAAAGTGGTATGAATGATTAAGGACTTTATGAAACCAATAAGATAAGCATGATGAATGTGTTATTTATATTATTAAATAGCTTTCCATTCAATGTTAGGTAAATATAAATTGGTAATTAAAACTTTTTGTTGAATTGTATTTAAAGTACTATGTGGAATTTTGAAATTAAAGAACTACGTGGTTCTGATTCCCTAAATGGGATACATAGGAAGCTAGAGAATCAACATCTCAAGTTCGAACTAAATGGTATTAATATGATTGTAAATTTTATGTAAATACTTATGGATATTGGTAAAGTAAATTATGATTATTTAAAAATTTATTTATGTAAATTATAAATGAGAATAGTAGTATATTAAATGTGTTTTAATTGAGTTGAAATTGAGTTGTGGCATATTGAAGGATGGGCTAGACATTTTGTGTTGGAGTTTGAAATGAAGATGGATGGTAGGATAAACTATAATATAAGTGTTTTGAGCACTATCTTTTCTGAGGTTTTAACAGATTTTAGGGGAAATTTTGTCAAAATTTTTATAAATTGAATAGTACTTTGTCGAATAATAATCCCTTTAAAAAGAATTTTATTTTGACCCTCATTAAAGGAAGCTAAGTTCGTGTGTGACACCTAGTATCCGGATCTTTTAACTGACCGAATATAAGGTACTGTTACAATGCCACTTGATATCATTCATGATATGAAAGTCGATTATAGAGTTACCATAAACTATGGAAAAGTTTAGAGATCAAAAGGAAAAGTTCTTAATATACCTAGGGGTAATTCTAAAGAGTCTTATGCCTTACTACCCAATTATTTATATATGTTAATGGCTATAAATCTTGGATCTATTGTTGATATTTAAACACAAAAAATGGGTTATTCCTATCCTAGTTTGCTAATTTAGGATATTTGATTAAGAGATGGAAGCACTGTATGCCAATCGTTGTTATTGAGGACACATTCTCGAAAGCAAAATATGAAAGTACACTAATCACAGCATGCACACAAGATGCGATTAGTAAAACTTTTCCTTTAGCCTTTGCTATTATTGATTATGAAAATGATTATTTTTGGAAAGGTTATTCATGATGTTTAGGGAAATATATGGAATAAGAGAAAGGATGTGCATCATATCGAACAGATATCATACTATTGACAAAGCAACTAAAAAAGTTTTCCTAGAAATCACCCAGTGTTTATGCACGTACCACTTGTGGAACAATTTAAAGAAAAAATTAGGGAAAAATTAAAGTAAGATTAAGGATTTATTTTGTAGAGTGATCGGTGTCTAACAAGTGTACTAGATCGGCTAGTAATATAGGAAAATAAGATTAAAATCCTAAATATCATATCCAAGAAAACATGGATTACTAAGTAAAAATATCTTTAAGTGAGTTGAATTAATTTGAGATTATCTCCTAAGTTTTTGAATTAAAGGAAAGAATTAAACTAAATTAACAGTAAATCAAACCCAAAAATAAAAACTAGACTAACATAAATTAAACACAAAGCAATAACTAAAATACTTTTGTTAAAGGAACTATCCACCTCAACTTCCATTGCAATGACTCAAATTGAAAGTAATACAAGTGATTATGGAAAAACCAGTTAAATAAAAATAGATATCTTATTCAGACTATCATTCTAAGCATTAAATCTTCTTATTAGGAAAAATCTAACACCTAGCATAAAGATATGTTTTTAAACTCCTAAACATCAATTAAACTCTTTTTCAAGCAAACTTAACCTCAATATGTTCTTAGTTTAACTTTTCTTAGTACTAATCCACTCTTACCAACACACAATTATCTCAAATGTAGAAAATAATCATGCATCAATACTAGTAAACTAATCCAAGAATATGCACATCATATATCATACTTGAAATCAATTATCAACTATTAATCAAATAAATTAACAATCAATCCAATAACAATCAGAGATAAGAATCTTCATAAGAACTAAGAAATAATCAAACTTGCATTGAATTAAAATTCAAACTAATTCATTACAATAAAAAAAATTAGGGTTCAAGTTTCCTTTAGCAAAAGTAAGAAAAATTACTTACCAAACATGAGTAAAACAAAAGAAAAACTAAAACAAAAAGATACAATACTTATGAAGCTTCAAACTTGCTTTTGATGACTTTACAGATATGCAATAGAAAGCTTGAGTCTTTTTAGAGAATTGAAACTAAGAAAATAGAAAAACTATGCTAAAACTACTATACAATTGACTAACTAAAGCTAGGTAAAGACTAAAGATAAAATTCGTAACTCTAAGTTTCTCCCTAATTCTGGTGCTTTAAGCATGCTTTTATAGCCTCCAAAAAAAGAAGTTTTTATGCCTTGAGACTTTCTAAACCAGGGTGTAAAAGAGTTTTAGTGAAATAAGAAATATTTTTATCAACAAAGTGCATGAAATACTCAGAAGAGTGGCCTTAGGGCTCGGGTGAGTGGTTTTCTCCTTAGGTGACTGGTTGAAACAACTCAGGAGAGTGCTAGGTAACTCTGTTAAGTGGATTTTGGCACTCTCTCGGGTGTTTCCCTGATATTCTTCATGAGACACTTTTGTCTTCTTTCCCAAAATTATAAATTTAGCCCTAAAACTTCTTATTTCTTTAATTAATTCCTTCTTCTATTCAATTAAGCCCTACAAAAAAATCAAAACTTGCAATTAAACCTACAAACACATAAATTAACTAATTAATCATGAAATCAACCAAATTAACTAATTTAAATAATTAAAAAAATATTAAAAATATAGTATAATTCACAATTATCATTAAGTAGCTGGGACATACACATTTGAAAGAATTTGAGTACAAAATGAATGAGATTGATAAGATAGTTTCCCATATTAGAAAATATTTGACTAATATTGGATATGAAAAATGGTCAAGACTATATTCATCGAACAATAGCTTCTCAACCATGACCTTCAATATAGTCGAATCAATAAATGTAGCAAATAAAGAGGCAAGAGAACTCTCAATAGTAGCTTTGGTTGAATATTTGAGAGAATTAATACAAAAGTGGAGTTAACAAAACACTACTCCTTCCGTTTTTTTTATCTATCACTTTTAAGTAAAATTTAAATTTTATTTATCTGTCACTTTTAGACTTTTAATATAATTTAATTTACTTTTTCAATTTATTTTTCTTTCCCAATAAAGTCAGAACCAATCAGATTTGATTATTTAGTTTTAATCACGTAATTTAATACTAAATTTAAATCTAATTATTATTTTATAATCCTAATGAAAACAATAAAAGTGACTGATAAAAAAAATGGAGGAAGTATAAGAAAAGTCTTCTTAAGTACCACAATTTAAGGGACCAGTCAATGTTTTTGGTCCTTAAAAATATATCCTTTCTCAATTTAGTGCATATTATTTGTAAGGGAGTAAAATCCCATCCTAAATACTTATAATTACCTATCTCTAAAACAAATACTAATGGCGGGACTAGCTAGCGCTGCACCTGAAAAAATAACAGATGAAATTTAACAAAACCTAAAGCAAATTTAACAAATGCTCAGTTCTTTTCACAAAACCCTTTGAGATGGTTTCGGACTCCATATTGATGCTCTTTCGTAGCATAGCTTTCCATTGATGGAAGCTTTCTTCCTCGCTCCACCTCGATAGCTTCGACACTACTTACTCTACCATCACGTATGTTGTTTTAATTTTGAATTGGATTTTTATTTATTGATCTTTTATTCTCAAAATCCTGTAACGGGTTTTCTCAATTCTTTTTCTACAAGTTTTCTCAGTTCTTTTTCTACTAAATTCCAGTCTATTACCTTTTGAGTAAAAAGGTTGTGTGGGTTTTCTTTTTCCTTTGCTATTATGACAATTTGAGCTGCAATTGGTATATATTATACTATTGGGTATTTATTTTGCTCTCATTTTTTTTTTTTACAATATTCCTTCTGCAATTTTTATATTCATCCATCTCTTTCTTTTGATTTTGTAAAGGTCCATTGGAAAAAATACAGCAAAATCAAGCCCCAGATGGAAGCCCTAGTTATACTTGATGAAATCGAAGCTCTTATTTCTGATAAGCTTGAAGTGGTAACTTCTGATTTTTCTTGCCTCTTTATTCTTATAATTTCTTTAATTTTTCTATACTTCTTACCTGATCTATACAATTGGCACTGTTAATTTGCTCTTTTAATGTTTGTGATGCTGGTGGTTATGGGACTTTCGATGAATTCGTTATATTTTTTGGAATATCGAATGGTCAAATTTCTTGCTAATATTTGAGTTTTGCTAATGGTTATTTTAAAAAATATATGATTTTGGGAATTGCTATTTAGTTTGAAATGGCAACCGAGCTCAAATCACAATCTGCAAGACCGACGAGGGCACTACACTTTGAAAGAAGATCAACCTTGTCTAACAGTTCAATATCACTCCCAAGGTATTTTTATATCCTGTGTAATATAACACATGTTCGTTCTTGCATTTTGCTGATTTATATTTTCTTTTGGTCTTTAATTTTTTGTTTTTAATGAACTGTAGAAAATTGGGATGGACGAGACAGTGTTTACCATTGATCTCAACAAAAGAGAAGTAAAAACAAGTTTGAATTTTATATATTGTGCTTATTTTTCTAAGATAATTTTCTTTCTGGGTGGTGCTTGGAATTTGGAATATAATTGCAGCATACTGGATATTGGTAGGCAAAATCCACCATCAGCTACTGTGAAAACCGTTTAAATCGAGTATCAGTAGAGTTCAAAGCTTTTGTTAGCTTGATTTGCATGTTGTTATTTTTGTTCCAACTCCGGCCTATACACGAATATTCTTGTATTTTATCAATCTTGGGCCTATGATAACATCAAAATCTTTTGCCAAAAATACCAAGAGTCAACTGGGATATTTGAGTAAGTGGTGTGTGTATTTCAAAGCCACTAAATTGATGTGAGACTAGGCTCATTATAAAGTACCTTAAAAGAAACAGGGTTCGTGGTTTATCCCACAAAAGCCTAAAACTTACTTTTGCTCATGTTTAAGCTATATTGGTGGAATTTTAATGAGGGAGGAAGAGTTGAAAGAATGCATTTAATACTAATCCTTTCTTTTTGGTAGCAGTCTTCTGGTTTTTTTTTTCAGTTAATAAGAAACTGATTAGCAAGATTTTTCTGAAATTAGGCCCATATGAAGAAGCTAAGATCGATTTTGATTCTTAGTTTCACAGTTCAACACCAATTTTTTATAATCCGTGCTATTAATTTGGGAATTGCATTTAGAAATTTGCCCCCATTAGTGGTGCTAATGAGGATGAGCTTGGGAAAATAATTAGAGAAGTGGTATGCAGTTTGTACTCTTTATGTTTATAGATAGAAACAACAGCATTGCTTGTCTAATTAATGGTGCAGGTCTTTTGGTCATTCTTTCATAATCTCATCTCGCTTTTAATATGTGTTAGGAAATAGTCAAATATTGGGACATTGTAGCATCTCCATGTAAAGTTTCATGCAACTAATAATTTTTGTAATTCTTCAAAAGTTTGCTGCTTTTCTCAAAGAATCTACTGCATTCTACAGGTCAAGAGGAAGAAAGCTTCACATGCTGGAATGTTTGACATTGCTAAAACAACAAATTGACCTATGATACATATTGGTGGATAAAGAATTGGTACTTCCCTAGACTATTTTGCAATTACTGTTATTTATGTGATCTTTCCTAGACTATTTTGTGATAATTTATTTAATTGGTGGATAAAGAAATAAATATTTAATTGGTACTTCCCTAGACTATTTTGTGATAATTTATCTTGTTGCTGGACTATCTATTGAAATTATATGGAGATTGATGGGTGGTTTAGCAATAAGGAGATTTCAAATTTGTAACTTAGCAGATAGTTGGAAAACTGCATTACTTTTGAATCTATGCAACTAAAAATTTGAGCCTTTTGGATTATTGAGGCATGCCTCTGTTTCAGGTTCTGATGTCATGTTTTCATTGCAGGTTATCGAAGGCTATATATGTACAAGTTGCTGCTCTTCGAGTTGATTCTTTACATAAATATATATAAAATTTTTGATTGATTTGAATTTGATGTTTGATGAGATTTAATGTTTCTTGTTAGAATGTGTTGCCTTTTCATTAATGATTTAGGAAAACAGAAAAAAAACAGGCTGGCTCTTGTGATTAAGAGTGGAAAATGCACTCTTGGTTACAAAACTGTTCTTTGATCTCTTCTCACATCCAAAGGTTAATTTTCTTATTGAAAAAAGAGAATAATTTTTCTTCCTAATTTATTTTTTTGGCTAATTTTTGGATTGGGTTTGGATATAATGGACTGTATTTTTCTCCTATGGTTTTTGTGTCTTGAAAATTGATTATAATTTCAAACAATTGTCCACCTCTGAGGAAATCTGAGATTGAGTATTATGCCATGCTTGGAAAGATTGGAGTTCATCATTGTAGTTGAAGTAAGTATCTTTATTGTTCAAACATTTGTGGTACTTGCTAAGTGGAGTGAGATTTATTTGTTTTGAAGTTTATTATTCCTGCACCAACACAACTTTATGTGTTTTGCATTGTATATTTATAATTGTATACAAGTGGGGTTTCTTTATAGTGCCTCCTAACAGATCTCTTCAGTTGAATAGTGAGCTTTAAGTGCTGCAATTAAGGTACATCTTTAATTATATGCTAGATTTCAGTTGTTAATTGTATTTTATCCCACCACCAAATCTAGTTATTTTCCATTGATTTATTGATAATTCTGAATTCTCAAAACTGCACTAGATTTTTTTTCCATTTCTTAAGGCTCAAGAATTTGAAACATATAGAGTCAGATGTAAAACCAAAATTTTGCTACACGGCCACCTAAATGTCCTTTTGTTGATAGGACAACATCCACAGAAAAGCAGGAGATTGGGCAGCTACCTTAGAGGCATTGAAGCTTGTTTTGTTAATTGGTATGTTTGGCTCCTCCTTTCTTAGCGCTTTCTCAAGTGATCTATTTCTCATTTTCATCAATTCAAGATTCAAATTTTCATTTCATTATTGTAAATTATTTATTAAAAAAAAATTGAGCATTTAATTTTTGCTAATAAAAATTGGCTTAGTTTTTTCTTTAGTTTCTGATTTTTCTTGTGCTTTACCACAATGGTCCTTTTTGTAAATTTTTTTAGGTCCTGTATTCATGGCATTTGGCCCAAGTTACTTTTACTCCTTGATCAGATTATTGTATGGCAGTGAATGGAGTGATAGAGAAGCTCCAACAACCCTTCAGTATTATTGCCTTTACATCATTGTTTTGGCTACAAATGGTTAGTGATTTCTTCTAATCATCATTTTCAATTTTATTCTTCACTTAAAAAATATTACATACGACTCCAAAGTTATATTTACCAGTCTATTTTCACTTGCACATTATTTTATGCAAGTTTATTTAATTCTTCCATCTTCATCTATTGCAGTTTAGAATATTACCATTTGGCTCTTCTTTAATTTTTCTTCTTCCATCTTTTATTCTAGACCATATTATCAGAAAAGAATAGGGATAATTTGATGTAAATTGACTTAAAATTAGATGAGGAAATAAAAAGTTAAAAAAAAAGATATTTTATTTTGCAACAAACCAAACATTTTAATTTATTGTCTGTGCACTAGGTCAATAGGTTACTGATTGCTTCGAAACAGTAAACCTCTATCTCATAATTTTCTAGACTCTTAAATTTGTGCAATACATATTACTTGATTATTTTAGAAAATGTTTTTTTTTTTTTTTATATCCTTGAGATAATATGACAGAATATGAGTTTTGATGGTTTTCTATCAGGAACTTCTGAAGCATTCCTACATGTTGTTGCAACAGGGAATTAATCATATTGCTTAAACTAATTTGGGTATCAGATTTTCGCATGTCTGGAAGTTTGATCAAGCCCATCAAAGATGGCTTCCAGCTGCAGAGTTAGCTTCTCCTGCAGATAAAAATGATCATATCTTTGCAGTTGCATGGGCACCCAACATTGGCCGGTAAGTGATTATCTTTTTTTTTTTTTTATGAAAAGATTACATGTTTATGCAGGTATGATATGAAGCCCAAAGTTTATAATGCAGTATGTTTCACAAATAAATCACTTAACATTATTTTTGAATGATGTGTTTATTAGATGCTGATTAGACTGCTAGCAAAAAGGATATATGCCTGTTTCCCAACCTTAAAAGGTTTTAAATGTACTCAAACTTGAACCAAGTTGTTTCAGGCTGGCAATGCTCTATCTTTTTCTGCAAGTCATATAATGTATGCCGACACTGTTAATAATGCCAAGCCTTGTTTGTATTATTTTGGTAGGCCATATGAGGTTATAGCTGTTACTACTCATAAGGGAATTGCCATATGGTGTGTAAGCCTAAGCTTTAACCTGGATGGAAGGCTTTCGTTAGAAAGGGTTGCATTGCTTTCTAGATTCAATGGCGAGGTATTAGATCACTGCTAAACTGTAGAAACCTTCACTCACTTTTAGTTTTTTATTGGATTATGTACTACGCATAATAGTGCATTTATCTTCATCTGTCATCTCCAGCCCTGCTTAGCCATTGGTGGTTGATTTAAGTCATGCATAATAACTGCAATTGTGACTTCTGTTTTTGTATAAACTCTTGCATGGGGATTAAAACTTAATTGTTTGTTGTTTTTGTGCATCAACTGTCATATTTAAATAGTAACATAAAAGCATAAAGATTTTGTAAGTGTATATATTTTATATTTACTGAACTGAAGTTTATGTTTGATAATTTGCCTTAAATGCTAGAAAAGAGCATCGGACTGATTTTCAGTAGTGACCAGTAAGTTTACTTGGAGAAAAAATGTTGTTGTTTAGCATGACACGTAGGTAAAGATATCTTTTAGTTGATACATTCTACTCTCTGAATTTTTGCTGAGGTCAGAATTAATTAGAATTAACTTTGATTGTTGAAATTCTCTTTCAGATTTAATTATCAGCATAGGAATGGTCAGATGGCCAGCATAGGTTATGCGGAGCTCCATACTCTTATATATTTCAGCAGGAACATTGAAGTGTTGGCTAAATAATGAAGCATTATGTTATTTTGCTAGAGATTATTTTTGTTTCAGAAAAGGGCTGTATAAACAATATATTGCTTTTTTGGATGTTAATTCTATATTTGTAATGAATTACAAATTATATATGAAACTATGATATTGTTAATTGTGTATCCATTTATTTTATGTTTTATATAAATAATATAAATCATATTTTAAAATACAGGATTAAAAATATAGGGTTAAAAATAGATCTCTAATTAAAGTTAGGGACCATATTTTTGGTCCTTATTATGCTTTCGGAGACTGATTTTATGGTCTCTAATATAATATATATTAATATAATTATTACTTTTAAGAAAGAGATTATCCATCCTTATTATAATTTTAGGGATCGGATTTTAATTTGGTCTTTAAAATTGATGGTCATTGTTATGCTTTTAGGGATCGAACTTCTGCTCAATAATTTAGATGATTACATGACTTACATTATTAAGGATAGATCTTAATACTTTCTAGGGATCAATTTTTTGGCCAGCTGTTAAAAGTTTTAAGGACCGGATGATGCACCCCATCCTTATTGGTCATTAGTGGCGAAGTCACTTAGGTCAGGATGGTGACTAGAATTTCCAACCCTTATTGAGTTTTGGGTACCAAATTTTCCATCCGTATATGCAATTTTTTTTTTGTAGTGAAAATAGATAACTAGCATTGTCAACATTTATAGTACTTGCAACGAATCTTGAAGATAATTCGACAAAAAACTGCATTTTATCTCTGAAAATGATGGTTAGATCTCAAAACTCGAATATATTGGTCATATACATTAAAATCTGTAATGTTATATACCAGATATACCTTGGTATATCAAAATCTAGATAAGGAGTATAAATTCTGGAGTGTGGCGTACAAGTAGGTATACTAAAATCTAGATGAGAAATTTCAAATATGAAACTTGTTATACCTCAATATATTGAAATACAGAGAAGCATATATAATATTATAACAAAATAGAAAACAAAAATGTTCTCTTTTTCATAACATTCGAATTGTTTTTTCTTATTTTTTCAGGTGAAAGTTGTAACACCGTCATACCCCCTAGAAGAAATAGGACAGTGCTAGATAAACTAATCACTTTCATCCATTAATTATCATTGTCAAGTTAGGTTAAATAGAATTAAATTTCCTATCACAAAATCTTTATAATAATCTTAACCATACCAAAATGTTACAATAATTATTTCCCTATAACTCATATGTATTTCTCAAATAAAACATAATTAGATTTATATAACCAAAAAGATTAATTACATTTGTAAGGCCCCAACATGTATCCTAATAGAGATATGACATGTCTGACATGTAGTAAGTGCATATACATGGGTTAAGGGCATAACAATAATTAATTTAAAAGGCAGGAGTAAATTAGTAATTTGGTTATTTTTTGGCCTGGACATGCATAATTGTATGAAATATGGATTATAGTGTAGCAATTGATATTATTACATGCCAATGTGAGAAGTTAAAAGAAAAGAAGGATTAAATGTGTAATTTGCGAAAATATTGACATTTAGACCAATATGGAATTAACAAATGCTTGGTTTTGGAAACTTTCATCAAATGGGTGTACTGAAAGGAGAGGGGGATGGCTGATGAAGGATGGGATGTCAAAATTTTTCTTCACTTTCCTCTCTACATAATTCACATAATTTGCATGTTAAGGAGTTAAGCAAATTCTAGAGTGAATCAAGGTAATTTAGTAATCTATTTCGCTTCATCTTTTTCATTTTTTTGTTTGATTTTTCATGAGTTGGAATTGTGGGTTGGATTTGGGGATTGAGATATGAATTTGTGATATTTCTAGTTGGCAAATCAAATGGAGTTAAAGAGAAAGAGAATGAGAAGCATTTTGTTTAGCCAATTTCAAAGTTTGGGAATACTTTATCTTGTGTTTGTATTAACTATGTGTTTTTTTATTGAAGAAATTGTGAATTGGGTTGTTATTGTGTTGGTTAATGATGAATGTACTTGAGTAAGATGGAAATTTATGTAATAGTCACTTTGGAAAAATTTCTGCCAATCTGTTCACTTGAACCGGTTTTGTTGTTATGGTTGTATCTTAGCCTATAAACATCTAAATGGAATACTTCTAACTGTAAATAAAGGTTAACTCATATATCTAAAACTTTTTTTTAGGAACCGAAGTCTAATTTTGCCTTTAAGGTCTTTGAAACTTGGTTTGAACTCAGATTATGGTTGTTGCCCTATCAATAGGAGCAGTCTTTGTTGTCATGGACATATCTCAAGATTTAGAAGTTCGATTGGTTTGATTTTTGATACTATGAAAACTAGAGATATAGAAAAATAAAAGTTTAGAAGATAATTTGGTCTAAATCTAGCCAGAACAAGGTCGAAAATGTAGACCAAATTCAAGTTTTGATGAGCGAGTGTGCTGTGGAGTCAACACCGTTGTGCCGAGGACTCAGTACCATTGTGTCGACTGGGGCTTGGGTTGGCACCTATGGCCTCTATCATGAGTCAGCAGAAGTGTGATGACTTGGCACTGACCTGTACTCCCCTCTTTTGCATTTTAAATAATAATCTTTTAATCCTAGGCATCCGATATGTTTAAAAGCATGCATTAAAACAAAGAAAATCTACAAATACGAAACAACCAATTATGAAATATAACAAAGTTGAAAGAAAACAAATGCAAGCACAAAACTAAGAAAAAGTTAAACATAAATATGCCGAAGAATTATACAATTTTGCATCCTATCAATGACATTATTTTGTGTATATCCGGTGTACGATGGTGGTGAAGCAATATATGCCTATGTTTCCAGATATATTATGTTTTAATATGAGCATGACTTGCTAGAGTCTGAATAGTGGATAAATATGCATGCTTAAAAGGATTGTGGTTGCTATTTTGTTAGAAACTTTGGTGTCTTCTGTTAGAGGCTATACCTCTTCTATTTGAGATAATGTCTCTTTTGATTCTGACAGTGATGCACGTCGGAGCCATCTTTCATTTTTGGTTAGGTTCTCAGAGGCTCACTTTTAGGATCCAAGATTGAATGAGGCTCACTTAACTCATAAATTGGCCACTTCACCATAACAATGGATCAAGCCTAGTTTATGGTTGGTAATCAACCTATGAATGTGTCTACTAGTGGCCCCAAAAAAGTAGATATCATGGAGTCATCACCCTATAGAACATCAAAAAGTTTATCTCGATCTTTTGATTCCCAAACAGAGGCCGGTGTTTGGAACATCACTCTTATTAGGCATCTTGGTTAGGTGTTATTTTATAATTGAGTTTTAGAAACTAACCCACTCTCTTCTGTCACATGATGCAAGCAATAGAATCAAAGTAAACATCCCAATCAAACAGAAAGTAGTAAATAAATACACCAAATAAAGTTCGACTTTATTATATAAGCAGATTGTCCAATAGAAAAAGAAAACTATACAAAAGAAAAAAAAATCATACATAAAGCGAGCTATTGATTAGTTTGGGAACATTGGTTCCCTCATGCATATTTACAAAAAGTTCTTATTACATTATATGAATTTTTGGGTCAAAAATCGGACATTGGTCCGTATTTTTGAAGAAAAACCCAATTGATTTAATAGAAAGCTTTTTAGTGCCTTTTTTATCTTATTGTACACAAAAATTCTTTTTTACTAACTATTACATCCCAGAAAAAATAATACATCCAAAAGGAAAATAAATCCATAAATGCAAAATAAATAATTAATCAAATAAAACCATAAAAAATGAAAGTAAAAAAGAATTAGATACTGGCAGCGAGTAATGGATCACTCCCAGAAGCACGATTTTTCATGTAAGAATTTAAAGTAACCTTTCAAAAGCAAAAAATAAATATTCATAAAAATACCAAAAATAGAATAAAAATTAGTACACAATAAAAATAATTAAAGCATTGACTAATACAACATGAAAATAATACATAAACAAATTGTACAGCATGAAATTACATAAAATAATATACAAATGTGATGGAAAATGATAAACATACACAAATATACATGAAATACATCAAAATGGCTTGAAAAACACTCAGGGACGGCCATAGGAAATGAGGAACAACGACAAGAGGGTGTGAGAGACGGATAGGGAGAAGGAGCCGAATGGTCCCATCCCTCAGGTGAGGGATGGGCATCTCTTAATCCTTCTTTTCTTCTGTCACCTCTGGATATAACTAAAAAAAAAAAGAAAAAACCCAAAATGTAGGAAATCGTGCAAAGTGAGTTTCTGGCCTAAAACATGCATTCACACAACCTAAAATCATGCCAAAAGATGTTATAACTACGGATCAAGCATAGAATATGCAATTAACATACTTTAACAAGGTTAAAAGAATAAAACATAGAGCTTTACATATTCAACAATGGAGGAATCCCATAGGTTCTATCATGCTTCTAGCATATTAAACGAATCAAAAACAAATCATGCTTCAATAAAACATACATATCATTCAAGTATAGCAATTAAAATGCATAAAATCGATATCAAATGATCATATGAGCATACAAAAAAATTATAGAGAGAGAAAGTGAGAAGGATCCCAAAATATTACCCTCAAAAAGTATTCTGACTCTACGACTTTCATGGTTCAGATCTCTACTCTAATTTGTGGTTGTCATTTCTTAAGACCAGATAAAAAAATCATTGTGTGTGCATATATTTTTGAATAACTTGCTAGAGCACAAAACTTATAGAGAGAAACTAATTCTTTTCTCTAATGATGGCTCTCCCTATAAATCATTCCTCTCTTTGAAACCCTAAAAATTAAAGCTTTTATACCAAATCAAGATTTTGGGTTGAATTCCAACTCTAAGACCTCAAATTTGGAGATATATTCCCCCAAATTCGGAATCCTATCATTATCCTCAAACTTCCTTTTCAAAATACCATAAAATCATGGAAAATCTTGGGTTTCGAGTGAGGGATGAGCAATCCTCATCACTAAAACTTGGATTTTACCAAAAAAAAAAACCCAAATGGATCACACAGGAAAGAGGTACCCATAGATGGGTACCCCTCAGTGATAGACGATTGTCTTTCGCCATTGATGACCCAAAATGAGGCTTTTATGCTCATTTTGTTTAAACATTTGGAAATTTTTATAAGCTCTTGAAAAATTATAAAAATATTTTAGGGAATGATAAAAGTTCACGATCGGAGCTTCAAGATCCAAAACTACTGTCAGTAATACATTATATTCTCATCGTCAAGTAAACCTGATCTAGGCTACCTTGGGTCATGGTATCTACAGCTGCCTTCAATTTTAGGGATCTGGTGCACTGATGCCAAGGTGAGCTAAAATTCAGAGCGAAAAGAAAAAGATGTGTACTTGAGGTAGCAAATCTCTTTGTTATTTAAAATTCCTGAATAGCTCCTGGGACATGTAAAATAAGGGTTTGAGACTAAGTCCATCAAAGGCGGTAAGTCATTGTTGCTTAATTAGCGCTTGGAGCATATAGAATTAGGACAACAAAGGGTTTTACCTTATTAGCACCTGGGGCATGCAAAATTGAGGCTTGAGACTAACTCCATTGAAGGCGATGAGTCTTTACTTGTCTAATTAGCACCTGGGCTATGCAAAATTGAGACATAAAAGAAAATTTTTACCTGATTAGTGCTCATACTAAATCAGGTTACTTGAATGTATTTGATTAGCACCCGAGGCATGTAAAATCAAAATGGCTTGATGAGGATTGATTAGTGCCTGGGATATGCAGAATCAGTGTTGCTTGAATATATCTAGTTAATGCCTGGGGCATGCAAAATCAGAATACTGGGGTTGGATTTGATCAATGCCTGAGGCATGCATGATCGGAATGACTTACTATACTTAACTATTGGTTACGATTGTTATGATGTATGGTTGTTAACATTCCACTGGGGATGTTTTTGACAAGTATGTATCTATAATTCTTCTTGTTGTGAATTTTATTTTTGTGATGTAGAATAACGATGTATTTTTTTTCGAAAGAACAGAACACATACCCTTTGGTGGAGGTTCTCTGTACCTGTTGTGAAAAAAATATCAAGTGTTAGTGTCTTGTTTGTTGGGTTTGGCCTTCTTGAGCTTTCATTTATTATTGTCTATTTTTTTCTTTTCTTCTTTCTTTCTCTTTTGGTCACTACCATTTATTGGTTATTATTTTCCTTGTTATTATTCTTCCTTTTATTTTTTCCTATCAAGGTGTAATTATTATTGAATCAACTCATTAGTCTTATGAGATTTTTCAAACATGAAAAGCATAAATAAAACAAGACATGAAATAAAAATGATAAACTATATACATCATGTTTTTATATACATCAAAAATTTTAATAAGTACTCCCTAAATACAAGATAAACAAATCATTGGGAGGGCCTTGATCTAGGTGCTCTGTGATATGTAGGCCTGGTGGCGGTTTAGGAGCTAGCGGCCTGGGTGGTCGAGCCGGTGCAATAGCTTGAGCTGCCGGAGGTGGCCGCTCTTTCGCCTGCTTGAATATAAATTTGAAACCTGACAATATCAATGTCAAAGGATGCAAAACATGTGCTATGACCTCTGCCAGTCTCTCTAACCCCTAACCTACCTCATGGACTGCCCTAGAGTGGCTCTCTAGATACCTCATCAGGTCTTACCTCGAGTCCTCAATATATCTCTTCAGCTCCTCATTAGTCTCAATAATAGCATGTCTGACCTCAGGAACTGTAATCTTGATGCGAGTGCTATGGTCTCTAAGCTGAGTAATAGATTTATCAACCATTTATAAGAATGCATCAAATTTGTGACCTACAGTCTATATGTTTGCCTTGAGACCCTGTACATCTATTTGTAAGGTTTGATAGTCGTTGATAAGGCCTGAATAGTCATTGGCAAGGCCTGGAGGGATTGTACTACTGTAAGCAAGGTCTGTAATGTCTATTCCTAGCATCTGCTAGATGCCTTCAGTGCTGCTAGCCTCATAAAGAAATCAGCCGACGAAGGAGTCGATGGTGCTTGTGCAGGAGATGATGGAACTGATGACGGTGGCGTAGTCGATGTGGATGCCCCCGGGTGTCCATGAGGTAGTGGGGCCATAGAAGATGATGCCTCTAGATGCCCATATGGAGAAAATCTCAAAGTAGGTGACCTCTGGTGTCTCATAGTGGATCTAAAGCATGTTGGAGTCTGCGGAGAACCACCCTAGAGATCATGTAGGTCAATCTGTATATCAAATGCATAATCAAAATTTACCCATGTCTCGTATACCTTTTGGGGCTCCTGTGCATCCTACAGCTCGTTTGGCTTGCTATCATACTGAGTTGGCTACTCTGAAGGTATCCGAGGTTCTGCCGGTGCCTCATTTACTGCCTGCCTCTATCTATCATCCTTGGCCGATGTATCTAGAACTATAGGATCCAAGCCTCATCTCTACCAAGTCTCTAGCATCGTTAGCAATCGGTATTGGCCCTTACGCCCCTTTGATGGGCTTTACCATGCTCATGGGGATCGCTACCTAGAAGTCTATATGAATACTTTCTTGGACAGGATCTCCAAAACGGTCCTTCTTCAACCCTAGCGATATCAACAGTCTGTTAATAACCCTACCTATGCACATCTGCATCCCAGGCATGGTGCTCATCCTGGTCAGCATAGAGATGATCTTATGTATGAAGTCTACACAGTGACCCTCCTGCATCCCCTATAAACTGGTAACGTCTGCCGAGGTAACATTACTCAGACTCCCTGTGCATCCAAGGTACGAGGTAGATAGCACCCTCTGCAGGTATCTGTATATCTAAAGAGCCAACATTGTGCTTTTCATCTTGTTTGAGTCATATATTGCTCCTGGTAAAGTCACAGCACTTCACCTATCCTTATCCATCATCCACGGTGGTGTCACTATGCTCGGGTAAATGGGAAGTCCAATGGCCTCTGTAAATCTTCATCTAGCAATACTAAATGGAATCCCCAAGGTCCTAAAATGTAATGCCCTCTTTTGGGTGTCCGACCATTGATATCCTTCATACTCTATAGTGGCGAGTACTTCCCGGGTGATGTCTGGATAGGTATAAAAGGCTGGGGCAAATAAATCTATCCAACCTACACTAGCTAAAAGTCTATCGGCCTCCTTTAGCAGCCCAACATCCTTCAAAAACTATCTGGATATGAATCGAATCGCTCTGTACTAAACCTGGCCTAGAGCTTGATACCTGGTAGCCTATCTAGGCATCACATAGGTTAATACTGGCTGGGATGGCTAGGGATACACTATCTTGTGAGGCATCCTGTAAAAAGTTTTACATATCAGTTCATGTTTGACTCCAATGGAAAGCAAGGCAAAATATCATAATTATACAAGATGTGCATTGTAACACCCTTATACCACTATACTAAACGTACAATGATTGAATGTCACAATAAAAAGGCAATAACAAATATGGCTACACTAAATAGTCTGTTAAAATGTTTTTCTTAAATCACAAATACATTCATACCAGAAAGATAGACATAACTATAATTAAACATTATACAAGTACAAATCATATGTTATACCTCCAATATATATATATATATATATATATATATATATATATATATATACATCCCATGCCAACTAACATCCTTGAATTTCGCTTTGATCCTGATCAACATTGTAGCCTCAGCTATCCATCTTTTTATCTTTATACTTGTGCGCAGTCAACAAACTACGCACTGAGCATCAAAATGCCCAGTGGTGGATACATATCCCAAACTTTTCACAAAAATATCATTCACACATGCACATGCAGATCCATATACACATGCATACTTCCAAGAGCATTCTTTAATATCAACTATTTATTTTATCATCTTGATGTGCATCATACAGTCATGCAAATATGCATTCAACATGAAAAACTGTTTCAATAATTCAGTAGGATACAATTATCAGTTTTATCCTTCAAACACATCACTTAGTGTAATTGTCATTTTTATGCTTATCTTTCATTTCTTGACAATATTAACTTCCAATTATAATTAATCACTTAATATCGATAACTGAGCTTATTTATACACTTCATTTACTATTCATTATGAAATTTACAAATTTTGATTCTTAATATACTATTTTTTATTATTTTACATTTTAATACCAATTATTTTCACTCTTTACAGATATATTTGTTCACACTCCATTTTCACTTGGAAATTTATCTTCATTCTTTTATTCAATACACAATCATTTAATCATTCGGATATACATTCATTAACTTAATCATTTAGACATTTATTCAATCGTTTATTTTAAAGGATATTTTTATTTCAACCACTTTTACTCTTAAGGTTAAAGTTTTCCTCTCTTTTATTTTTTAATACATGCTATGGCATGAACAATTTTGATTTAATCCCTATTTTCACTCAAGTGTAAAAATTACACCTATGATCCCTATCTTACTATATACTAGGGTTCATTCACAAGTTCATCTTTCAATTAACATTCTATTTGCTAAATTACAATTTAATCCCTACACTTTTGTTAAATTACAACGATGCTTTCTTTTATCATTTATTTACACTAATTTGCTTATTTGACATGTAATTTATCATTTCATTTCAAATATTCCATTTTATGGCAAATTATATGTAGATTTCCTAATTCTTCAATTGTTTTCAAAATTGTCATTTTACATTCTATTTACAATTTTGCTATCAGTTCATTTATTTTCACTTTAAATCCACTATTTCGTATACAAATTATCAATCAGTCATTGTTTTAATATTTTCATGGCAAATTACATTTTAGTCCTCCAAGACTACAAAGGATTACTTTTAAGCTTTTCATCCATTATTTTATCATTCTCATACATACTTTCATTATTTTATCACTTTTATCCATTAAATTCATTATATGGATAAATTATTATTTTAATCTTAATTTTTCATTTTCTTTTATATCATTCATTTTCACTATCATTTCCATTCATATTTCATATTTTGTACTTTTATATCATTATTATCATTATACCTCCAGTATAATTTTGATAGAAATCTTTAGATTGAATATACGGGACGTGAATTTCACGGGTCCACGGTAGTACAGTACAGTAGGGAATAATCCCCAAAAGATCAATCCATCTCCGATCAAATCAGAACAAAGCAAATAATTAGACAGAAACTATGGAAGATCATTACGATCCTATCATAGAAAAATAAGTCGCTATGACTTACACCAAGGTTTGGGTGTCCCTATGGCTAGCTAATTATATCCCGAATTAGATTTAAACGATCCTATCATAGAAAAATAAGTCGCTATGACTCATTTCAGCATCACTTTTCATATTTTTGACATTTTAATTTGCTTTTGCATTTCAGTACACTATCCGTATAATGTTTTCATGTCATTTCAATGCACTATTCATTCAGCTATTTCTTTTCAATTCAATACACTGTTCATTCAGTTCTTTTATCAACTTTACACATCTAACTTTTTCACTTGCTTTTGCATTTCAGTACATTAATCACTTGACATATTCATCATTCTCATCCTATTCATGAATGATTTACTTTTCTTGATTTCACTTTTCACATTTTTAACACTTTCTCTTATTTTTACTTTTTCATTCACTAACCAATCGACTTTTCTATCACTTTTACACATATTATGAATTATCTTATTATAATTCATTGTTTTCACTCATTTATGAATTATTTCACCATAATTCAATAATTTTGTTTCAAACATAATACAATTTCATTATTAAAAATATTTATATAAATTCCATACAATTAATACCATTACTTTAGTATACTTTTCAATTTAGTCCTTAATTTTTTTATTTAATTGCAAAATTGCCCTTTTACACTTTAATTACAGAATTGCCACTAGTTTTTTTATTTTCACTTTACATTCATTTATTGTCTTACAAAATTATCAATTGATCTATATTTTGACTTTTTCATGAAAAATTTTATTTCAGTCCTTTCACTTCACATAAGTTCATTTTTAGGCTGTTTGTTCATCAATTTACCATTTTACCCTTCTTAGTCATTACTTGATTAATTTACTCATTAATCTCAATATTTGAAAAAATTACCATTTTACCTTTAAACTTTTCATTTATTTTCAATTAGGTCCTTTTTCATTCTAAATTTCATTTTACTTTTCCTTTTACATTTTTCACTCATTTTTACATTTATTTCTTTTTTTCTCACACTTAAACTTTTATATAAGAGAAAATTATTGTTTAGCCACTGAACTTCATTGCTTTACAGTTTTTTTTTTCTAATTCACTTTTATTTGTAAAATTATCACTAGTTCTATACTTTATATTTTTAATTCATTATACTTTTATGGAACTACAATTTAGTTCTTAGAACTATTAAATTACCATTTTATCCTTTTTTCCTTTATGTTTTGCAAAATTACCATTTACCTTTAAACTTTCAATTTCTTTCATTTAAATTTCCTTTTTATTTTATTTAATTTCTTATTTTATTACCAATAATCAATGTTATACACTTAATATACATTTTCAATTAAAATATACATTAAGTATACTTATATATATATTCGGCCAATACAATTATTTTTCACATATAATTTATTTTGATCCATTTAACACTTGATCCATTTAATTAGTGACTCATTATCACTATTTTGCACTTGAATGATCATACATATTAAATATACTAGAGCAAACCTAATTACCCTATTCGGCCATCACAAGTTTTCCACCTTAAATTTATTTTCTTTCATTTCTAATTAATCAAAATATCATCTTTAATCCTTCTAACCATTTTTATAATAATTGTTTCAATTATTCATGCATTAATCATATACATGTTAAACACACATCAGCACAAATCAAACTAAATCATTAAAAACTAAGGGATATTGTATCCACTTAACTTAGATTCACTTTCTCCTCATTTAAATCTCACTCTTCTTAGCTTTACTTCATCAATCATCATCATTTCCTTCAAAAATCCTAAATGGCCAATTATGTAAAGGTATTAAACCATCATTTTCTTTGCTCCAAAATTAAATCTAACATAAAAAATGAGGTTCGCATACCTTAATTTATCTATATAAACATTTAAATCAAATTATAGAACTTGATTTCTCATACCTTCTTTTTTAGTTAACAAAGAGTGAGCAGAGCTCACAAAGAAAACAAACTAACGAGCATAGGAGACTCCTATTGAGTCATGGAAAGGTTGGATGTCCAGACCCTCCGAAGGATATTGAAGAACATGGTAGCCTTGGGTAAAATTATAACGGAGATGAGCGAGAGAATCCACTATAAAATTGGCTTCACTGTGGATATGATTGAAGGAGATAGTTTGGAACTCCTTTGAAAGATCCAGAACTCAATTAATAAGAGCAATATAGGAGGCATTGGTAGCACAATTCCCCTTAATCATCTCTACAATGACTTTATTGTTGCATTCGACTAGCACGTTGTCATTTCTCATACCTTATTTTTGATACATAAATTTCAATCCTTGATTTCTCTCACTTTTATTCCTCAAATTGAAGATTAAGGGTTGTTGTAATATGATAAAGATGCTGAAATTAATTTAGGAGGCTTAATTTTGAAGAGAGATTAGAAGAGAGATGAAAAAAATTATGGTTATAAAGTAAAAAGTAGAATTTAGCTTCAAGAAGAAGAAGACGGTGGAAATACGTTATCCCTCTAGTACTTTTTGATATTTTGGCTTTACATACCCTGGCTTAATGGGCTGAGATCAAAGTAGTTGGATCTAATTTAAGCTCAAAATTGATTTTAAGCTCATTTATTGCTATTCAAATTATTTTTCTCTCTTTCCAAGCTCAAATCCACTTAAAATAAATTTCATAATTCTTAAAATAATAAATTAAGTCTCCATGTAAAATTTTAGCTCAATTAGAGTCCATTTTTTATTCGATTTACTCAAATCAATCCGATTAGTAAATTTTTAATATTACCGTAAAATTACTTTTTTACTATCAAATAATTTTAAATATTAATTAGAGCCTAACTGAATTTTTTTGCAATTTTTAGATATCCTTTGCTATTTTTAAAGCCTCGATCAAATCCATAGTCAACCTGTTACTATTTAAACCTAAATAATTATTTTTCTCTCTCTTTCTATGTTCAAACCTTTCTAAAAAATACTTTTATAATTCTCAAAATATATTTATTAGGCTCCATGAATATTTTTGAGTCAATCAGAACTGTTTCCAGATCTGATTTACTTTTATCAGTCCGATAACTCAATTTTTCAAAATCATCAAAAAATTAATTTTTCATTACCATATAATTCTACATCTCATTTAATGTATATATGGAAATTTTGGTTATTTTTTGAGATCATTTGCTATTTTTAAAGTTTCAATCAAACCTTAATCAACCAAGGCACTAATTGAACCGAAACCATGAAATTTTCATCTTTTCAAATTTTGGAGACTTATTGGATCTTATTTTGATTCCAAATTTGAACCACAGGCTCCTACTGATATGCTCTTTCCAATGATCAAATAAAATATTTTTCAACCCTGGTATCACTATTCACCATCAAAAAATACTATTTCTGACTAATCCGATATTTGGGCCATTACATGCATACATAATTTAACAATCATACACAAAAACTGGATGAAAATGTCTTGCATGCTTTACAAGAAATAAAAACAATTCGAGTAGCATTTCAGCTAGGAATGACACTGCCCCCTGCACAAGGAATGCATCTGAACAACAACAGACTGTTACAGATGCTAATTAAATTTCACGCTTTCTAAGAGAAATTGACAAAAATTTAGCAGCATTTTGGCTAGGAATGCGATTGCTTCCTGTACAAAAAGACATATTTAAAGGCAAACAACAAATCATAGGCCCTTAGGGCCGCCAACCAACACAATTATCAACACTTTACATTTCACAAGAACACTAAAATAAGATAGAAATTTTGTAGTATTCTGACTAGGAATGACACTGCCTCCCTGCATAAGGAATGCATTTAAAGAACACACGATAAACCGTAGGCCATTAAAGCCGCCAAACAATTACAAATTCGAATTACCTACACTTAGTGTAATGGCGAAAAATAATAAAAATGCACCTAAGAATTCAAAGGTTACATTATTATATCTTTAAAAATATAGTGATACAGATTTACATGCTTATACATGAAGCTTTTAATTAACTACGGTATCATGTAAAGAAAATTTGGCATTTTACACTATGTTACTTAGATTACAAGGCATTATTGAATTTCATACTAAGGAAACAAAACAACAACAAAATATATCACTAAATACAGATAAAACAGCAAGTGCTCGCACCCATCGTGCCTAAAACTAAAGTTTTCTAATCTAAGTTATATTCTAACTTCAAAGAAAAAAATAAAGAGAATCGAAAACAAAAAAGAATTGAGTTGTACTTACTTGGAGAAGGCAGAAAGAAAAAAGTAAGAATGGTAAAAAAGCTATGGTTTTTGAAGTGCAGCTCGTTACCAAGAATTCATAGGCTCAAACGGCTCATAAATCAGACATCGGATGAGAGAAAATGAGATAAAAAAATCAAAATTGAAGCTCAAAACCCGAAAAATATGAAGGTTTGGTTGAAAAATGAAGAGGAAGGCCCTTATATTGCTAGAGTCAAATGAGGGATGGGAAGCCCATCCTTCGTTGAGTGACAGATGGGATGGAAAGGTGTCCCATCCTTCAGGTCAAAATGCCCATTGCTCTTAATTTCTTCTTATCTTTCACATCTTAGCTCCGTTTTCATCAACGTTTTAACCAATTTCATAGATTTTTTGCTCTTTATTCATCTAAAATTAATTTACAACATAATGATGATCTTTTTGATAGGTTACACATTATTCATTGATATTTATAGGCTTTAATTATTCACTTAATACACACAAGTATACAAAAGTTTGAGATACCCTTGAAATTTGAGTGTCATTTACTACGGATGACTTTTTGCATTTCAGACTCTTTATAGTTATTGGTTCACCTCATTTAGCCATTTATATTTCCTGCAAAATGCAAACAAAAGGCAAAAGGAAAATTCAATAATATGTAGGTGTAATGCACGGGACATGCAAATGTGATTTTTGGCCTTCAAAAGGTAGGGGATGGGCAATCCGTGGCTCGTTTAGTGGTGAGAGACGGTCATCCCGCATTACTTTTCTATAAATAGTGCTTGATTTCCTTAGATTTTATGCCTTTGACTTTTCATCTTTTAGGAAGCTTCCTTCAGGCATTTTCTTTTTTTTTTCTTTCTTTTTTTTTCTTTCTATTTTTATTTTAGTCATTTGTTGTTTTTCATATCATTTCTATATTTTAGACTGCTTAAAAACAAATAATCATTACATTATGACCACTAGCGTGCAAAACTGCACCAATTACTAGATGACTCAAAAACCTAGGAGGACCACTGGTTGGCTCCCTATTTTAGCTTGAGATTCTTGAAAAAAGTGCCTCTGGATAGGAATTTACTGCTTGCTGTTACCCAATTCCAAGATTCGAGGCTTTCTGTATTTAGGTTTACTCATCAAAAGTTTTGCCCTTTGCTGGAGGAGTTTACTACTATCGTCGGTGTCAAATTCAAGCCTAACGTTCGGTCTTATCTACCATTTCTTGTTCATAGATATCTTAGAGAGGTGGTTCATACTCTTGGTGTTCTACCTTCTGGGGCTTCAGGTTTGGTCCCTTTCGAAAGGACATTCCCACTGGAGCAATTGATCGATGTTCTAACGAATTTTGATAACATGCCCAGTTTTCACATCGGTGTGGTGCTGCTTTATTATTTCACCCAATGCCTGATAGTACATAGCAAGGATCCCATTATTGGGGACTATGAGCTATTTGGCATAGTGGATGGTATATATCGGGGATATAATCCATTTCCTGTGATCATAGCTGAGATTATTTTAGGCCTAGATGCAGTTAATCGCGACTCTCACTCTCTTTTAGCCAACAGTCCATTACATCTTCAGTATATACTTAATTTTAAGTTAGTACACCCCTTGTGGACTTTCATACTAACTTTTCTTGTTGAAATATACATCCTTTTGGATTTTCACAAATCTTTTTGCCTTATTTTTACCTGAGATAAACCCAACTCATCCCAGCGGTTGTTTTTTTGTATGATTTTGAAAGAAGCTACAGCTACTTTTAGAGCCTCTTCCTCAAGTCAGAGCTACGGATCCCTACCCTATGCATCATGTCACACTTTAACACCAACATCAAAGGTTTTGATCAGTCTAAGATGCAGTTGATTGGCTGGATCACTTGATAGATGTTGACATCATATTCAAGTGTACTTGGCTACCTATCACCTTTATGGTTATAGAAGGAGATTCTAGGTGCATCTCTTTATATGGACTTCATTGTGCTACTTTTTATATCACTGCTTGCTTTGCTCGATAGTTTGGGGCCGGACAGGATATTGTTAGGCAACAATTAGGTTTTCTATGTGGTACCCTAAGCTATCACTTCGTGTCAGAGTATAATTAGAGGGTGTAAGCCCAGCTTTCTGTGAAGATTACCATCCCTGCCATTGGTACAAGTGACTTCATCACTTTTGATGTTTATATGTGATGGGTTATCAGTCTGGCTATTAATAATAGGCTTTCTCTCTTGAGGCACCTGGATGAAGAGAGATATGTGATACTGATAGATTATATCAGACACTTTTATAGATAATATTTTTTCTCTTATTGAATATGTGATAGAAAAATGTTATTTCCAAATATTTTAGATGACATTTATGAGTACATGCATGACATTTATTTCTGATTTCAATACACATGATTAGCATTTGATGTTAATCCAATAACACATATTATTCAATCTCCAAAATGAAACTTTACATTTATTATAACTCCTGTCATCAATCAACCCTCTCGAATTTTCTTGATTGATTATTTTCTCTTAGCCTTTAATTTTTTTTAAGATGTATTCTTTTGATTTTCATCCTGGTGAGGTGACCAATTTTAGCAAGGCTATCATTTTTTTTGGTTTTCGACCCGCAGGGTATTTATTCTCTTTGTTTCTCTTTCTTAGTCTTTAGACATGGAACCTTTTCAATCTTTCAATGTTTACAAGTTCTCTAAACTCATTGCCATCGCTGTCTGATAAAATAGTAGCACCTGTGGATAATAATTTTTTAAGCATAAAAAATCCTTCCCATGTGGGTCTGAACTTGCTTTAGATATCTAGAATGCCTGGTATCATCTGTTTGAATACTAAATTTCCTTCTTCCAGGGGGTGCTTCCTAACCTTCTTCCTAAATGAGCGAACGAGCCTTTTCTGGTAAAATTGATTATGATAATAAACCCTCATCCTATCTCCATCTAATAGGTTGAGTTGTGATAGTCTTTGTTTAGCCCATTTTGCTTCTAGTATCTCATCTTCCAAAATAACCCTTAGAGATTGATGTTTAATTTCTATTGGCAACATCATTTTTGTCCCATATACCAAGGAAAATGGTGTGGATCCTATGGATGTTCTGGCTATAGTCCTATAACCCTATAGTACAAAGGATAGTTTATCATCCTAATCCTTGTAAGTTTGAACCATTTTGACCAAAATTCTTTTCATATTCTTGTTAGTTGCTTTAATTGCTCCGTTCTTTTGAGGTCAGTAAGGAGAAGACTTGTAGTGTTGTACCCCATACTTAATAAGCATCGGTTTGGTTTCAACCAAAAATTATAACCTATTGTATAACACCACATGGTGAGGTAAACCATATATGCATATTAGATTCTTCTAGATGAACCTAGCCATATCCCTGATGCGGAACCCCAAGGTTAAAGAACCCGAAACCCCTTAAATATACGCTTTGATTTCAAAAGACAAAGAAGACAAACACCCTCCCTATTGAACCCCCAAACAACACGTGAATGGAAACGTAAATAATCGGGATAAGAAGAATAAGAAAATGCCACAATCAAATGATTGATAAGTAATCCTAATTCTTGATGCAATAGAAAAGAAAGCAAGCAATCTCACAATCTCTCTAAAGAATTTCGGCTAAGCCAAGAGAAAACTCTCAAAAGTTTATAATTTGATTCATTAATGATGTTTACAACCTAGGGTAGCCTATTTATAAGGTGGCTAACCCTAAATCACTCTTTAAAACCCTAATTTAAATGCTCATATGGCCTTACACGAATTTTCTTGGGCTTTTACAAGCCAAATAAGCCCAAATAAGTCTTAAACACACTTAAAACAAAACTAATTAATAAACCATATAGGCCTAAAATGAAAGCCCAAAAGAAAAACTAAAATAAATAACCAAACTAACTAAAACTAAACCCAAAAAAACCCACACACCTAAGCCCACATTTACAACTTAAATGAGTCATGTGACTTCTAAATGAGGCACATGACTTGTACAATTAAAGCCCAAAGTTGTATAAGCCCAAAATTAATAGTAAAGCACCAAATCTGCCTCCTATAAATTAGAGCATATATTTGTGTTTGAACTCCATTTAGACCCATTTGAAAGTCATAAGATTGGCCCTCTTCAATGGCATAAGATAGCCCTCTTGGATCCGTATCATTCCCTCCCTCTTTAGAAAAGATTCGTCCTCGAATCTTCGTCTTGCAATAGTTGGGAATTGGCAATTGAGGAATACATTCATCTTCATAAATGATCTTCAGCATTGGTGGAAATAATATGAATGCTTCTTCATTGAGGAACTCATCATGATCCTGCAAGTTATAAACAAAAGGACTATGCAAAACATGGTTAGTATTTAATATAACGGTATGATTTTGACTTTCTCCACTTCCCATGTGCAACTCATTCTCCTTAATCAATAGAGAATCAACTGTAACTTGCGAATCTTCCATCTCAACTAAGCAAACTTCTTTACTTGCACTCAAACAATCAACAATTTCTTCACTTTCAATTATTTCTCCATCGTGCACAACATCATTATTCTCTTCTACCTCTAAAACAACCTCATTTGCCAAGTTCTCCACATCTTCAACTTCACCCAAAACCTCTTTTTCCTCATCAAGCTCATCAACAGCCTCCTCTTCATGGTCTTGAGTAACTTCACTATCAAAGCCTATATCTATATCACCCTTTTCAGGTTCACAAATTATTTCTTCTAGGATAACTTTCTCCTTCTTTTGCTTCGCTTTGCTCTCCTCCATTCTAATGCGTGGTTTGAAATATTGTCTAACCAACCATTCTAAATTATTAAGGTCTTGCCTTAACAACTTTACATCTTCCTTAAATGCATTCCTTTCATCTTGATGTAAATGTCGCTTGGACTTGTAATAAGACATCCTCACATTCACTCGTGTTTCACTCAAAATTTGGCTTTTACCCTCTTAATGTCCTCACACTCTCTTGCCTTTTTCCTCTCAAGCTTGCAACTTCAAAATTGCACTTCAGAATTTAAATCACAAATCAAAAACTTGAGCACGTTTAGGAAAGCAAGGAAATAATAACTAACAACAAAAAGATAGCTCAAAAACTAGAAATGAAGACTCTAGACACAATAGAGGTGATACACGGACAAGAGTGGTGTACCACTTGATGATAACCAAATTAGAGTATTGGACAAGCAAAGATACTTTAACAATGTAAATGAAACAAAAAAAACTAGCTTAAAACAAAGAAATAAGCAACAAGAATCAAAGAAAATAACAATATGGATAAAATGAATGAATTTGATTCACTACAAAGTAAACCAAATATAGAACCTAAATATTCTACCCAACAAAGCAAGAAATCAACAAAGAGACCTAATTAAAATAAATGAAGTAGGTTGCATGCAAAAACAAATCAATTTAGAGCCAAAATTATCACTAGGCCGAATGGTGTAACAAGCTTGATTAGTGTATCAAGTTGTGTGCAAATTGGTGGCAAAGTGATGGCAAAATGATTTCAAAATGGTAGCACAAATGATCAAAATGATTCCAAAAAATGATGGAACAAATGGATAACAAATGGCAGCACAAATGGATAACGAATGATATAAAATGGTGGCACAAATGGATAGCAATTGGATAGCACAAATGGTGGTTCAATAATTGCAAAGTAAATCCTTGGTTAAGTAGGACTAGGATTGTAATTTCAAATAAAATATGGACTAGAATTTTTGAAAGCCTAAACCCAAAGCAATAAGGATTGTATTTCCTACCCTTTAAAGGATTCCCAAAGGAGTTTGGAAAAAGTGTATATGCTGCTCCTCCCAATCCTAGAGCAAAAAGGATTAGTTTTCCCACTTATGAAAGGATTAGGATTTTCTATATAAACTACCCTTGCTCAATTGCTTTTTAATTTTTTTTCTTCTTCTATTTTTCTTCTCTTTCACATTTTTCTCTCTCTTTTTTTTATGAACAGTACCGTAAACAGTGTGATGAACAGTACCACGATTTTTTTTTCTTTTTTTTTCTCTCTTTTTTTTTTAATTCACTCACTAATCTAAAGGCTTACTACTACTAGAATTTTTTTTAATGAAACAAAACACAAGGTAAGGAAAAGAAAATGCTAAATTTACCACACAAAAGCACACAAATCAAAACTTATCACTACCTAATTCGGCATAAACATAAAGAAATCAAAGAAAAGAAAACACAAATCTAACACTAAGATAAATAGGAATTTACCTTACTTTTGGCTCTGATACCAAATGATGCGGAACCCCAAGGTTAAAGAACCCGAAACCCCTTAAACATACGCTTTGATTTCAAAAGACAAAGAAGACAAACACCCTCCCTATTAAACCCCCAAACAACACGTGAATGGAAACGCAAATAATCGGGATAAGAAGAATAAGAAAACGCCACAATCAAATGATTGATAAGTAATCCTAATTCTTGATGCAATAGAAAAGAAAGCAAGCAATCTCACAATCTCTTTAAAGAATTTCGGCTAAGCCAAGAGAAAACTCTCAAAAGTTTATAATTTGATTCATTAATGATGTTTACAACCTAGGGTAGCCTATTTATAAGGTGGCTAACCCTAAATCACTCTTTAAAACCCTAATTTAAATGCTCATATGGCCTTACACGAATTTTCTTGGGCTTTTACAAGCCAAATAAACCCAAATAAGTCTTAAACACACTTAAAACAAAACTAATTAATAAACCATATAGGCCTAAAATGAAAGCCCAAAAGAAAAACTAAAATAAATAACCAAACTAACTAAAACTAAACCCAAAAAAAACCCACACACCTAAGCCCACATTTACAACTTAAATGAGTCATGTGACTTCTAAATAAGGCACATGACTTGTACAATAAAAGCCCAAAGTTGTATAAGCCCAAAATTAATAGTAAAGCACCAAATCTGCCTCCTATAAATTAGAGCATATATTTGTGTTTGAACTCCATTTAGACCCATTTGAAAGTCATAAGATTGGCCCTCTTCAATGGCATAAGATAGCCCTCTTGGATCCGTATCAATCCCTTACATCTACTTTCTTAAAATACTTATCTTCTACCCATTCGGTAAAGTAATCAATGGCCACTATGATGAACCTGTGTCCATTCAAAGTAGATGGATGGATCATTCTCGTGATATTTATATCCCATGAAGCAAAAGGCCATGGTGATGTAAGGTTACACAATTCTAAAATAGGAAAATATCTTAGTTCTACATATTGTTGGCATAGCTGACATTCCTTGACGTACTTAGAGCAATTAGTGTCTATTATGAGCCAGAAGAAATCTTGCCTCATATTCTTCTTCTCTAAGGCTAAGCCATTCATATGAGCACCGTATAATCCCGCATGAACTTCCTCCATTACCTTCTTCATTTCCCTTTCATCCAAACACCTCAACAGGATTCCATTAGGCTATTTCTTATAGAAAACTCCTTCTTCTACAGTAATGAACTGGGAGGATAACTTGTGAATTAATCTTTGGTCCTTTCCAGTTTCTTCTTCGGGAAACACTAACTTTTTTAGATAATTCTAAATATCAAAGTATCAAGTCTGTTCATCATCCACCTCAATATCCATGACCTACTCCTCGAAATATGGCTTATTAGAATTGGAAATTAACATAGATTTCATAACTACTCCCTCTGGATTATTTCAAATGGACACCAAGATAGCCAAAGCATTTGCTAACTGATTCTCTTCCTTGGGTATAAATTCAAACGTATAAACTTTAAACTAACTGCTCAAAACCTTTAGGTATCTTAGATAAGGCAATAAACATTCTTCTTTCACTGTCTCCCCTTACTTGGTAAACCACTAGAGATAAGTCTCCAAATACCTTTGTAAACTTTGACCCTGCAACCAATAAAGCTTCTAACCTAAAAATGTATGCTTCAAACTATGCTTTATTATTCGTGGCTTTGTACCATAACTTCTTTTCTAATGGTAACTTTTCTCCCTCTGAAGTAATCAAGATTACTCCTACTCCTACTTCCTTATTATTCACAGCTCAATCAAAATACATCTGCCATCCTTGCACTGTTATGGTTGCTATATGTTCATCGAGAAATTTGTAAATCACCTCTTATTCTTTCAAAGGCTGATCAACTAGAAATTCTGCTACTGCTCTTCCTTTAATGATTTTTCTAGTGATGTACTCTATATCCAACTCCTATAAGAGAATCAACCACCTTTCTATCTTTCCTAGCAATGGGAGAGCCTCTTGTAAGTACCTAAGAGGATTATGCTTGGCCACAGCTTGGATCTTAGTGTCTCAGCTTTTTTGATGCCCATATGATTTTCAAAAAAATTTTTTTAACTTTTACATAGTTTACCTCATAAGTGAGAAATTTCTTGTTAAGGTGGTATACTGCGTATTCAATCCTGAAGTCATCTTCTTATGCCATCATAGCCCCTATTGAACTATCTTTTATTGTCAAATACAAGATCAAAGGTTTGCCTACTTGGGGTGGTCTAAATATTGGTGGATATAGTATGTAATCCCAGATGGTATCAAAGGCCTTTTGACAAACCTTATTCCAAACCACGGGTTGGTCCTTCCTGAGTAGCTTGAATATTGGATCGCAAATTGAAGTTAATTTGGCTATGAACCTACTTATGTACTAAATCTTACCTAGGAACCCTCTGACATCCTTCTATTTCTGAGATACTGGAATTTTTCTAATGGCTCTTACCTTATCAAGGTCTATTTTTATACCTCTTTAACTTACGATATAGCCTAAGAGTTTACCTGAAGTAACTTTAAAGATGCACTTTTTAGGGTCAAAGCAAAGGTTATACTTATTAATCCTATAGAAGAACTTATCTAATGCTTTAAAATAACCTTTGCAGGTGGTTGACTTGATCATCATATCATTTACATACACCTCTACTTCTTTGTGAATCAAGTCATCTAAGATCTTGGTGGCCATCCTTTGATAGGTAGCTAATACATTCTTAAGTCCAAATGGCATGACTCGATAAGCATTCGACCCCCATTTGGTTATGAAATCTATTTTGATCCTATCCATAATTTTGTTCAAAATCCAGTTGTACCCAATGTACCCATCCACAAAAATATACATAGCACAAACAATGACAATATCAACAAATACATCTATGTAAGGCAAGGGAAAATCATCCTTGGGATAAGCCTTATTTAGATACCTATAATCCATACAAATTCTGACTCTTCCATCCTTTTTTGCTATAGGAACCAAATTTGCTAACCACATAGGATACTGAACTTCCACTAAGAACTTAGCCTCTATTTGCTTTTTGACTTAATCCTTGACCTTTTTATCCACTTTTGGCCTAAGTCTTCTGAGTTTCTGCTTAATCAGCTTGTATCTTGGGTATGTTAGGATGGCATATTCAGTGACTTCTCAATCTATCGCTAGCATATCTTTATAGATCCAGGCAAAAACCTTTTCATATTTTTTCAATATTCTCTCTCTTCAGGAGTTATATCTAATTACAATAAAATTTCTTTTGGGTTTTCCTTAGTTTCAAGATTGAACGAACATATGTTTGTTAAGTTAGTGTCGAATATAAATGATTTATGATCATAATCATGCATTCTAAAATCAGAAGAAATGTCACGCAAGTAAGCAAAGTTATTCATCTCATTAATGTAACCAAAAGAGCAAACATTGTTCTCATTAAAAAGTTCAGGAATATAAACAATATCAATAAAAGTATCTTCTCCAATCTTATCAGCATCAGGCATCTTGCCAGTCTCTAGGTTAACTTTGGGTGGTTCTTTAGATTCTTCCTTCACTTTACCTTTCAATTGAGTGGTGAGTAGCTTTTTTATTATAACTTCCTTTGGTACTTCTTGGTCCCAAGCTGAATGATGCAATGAGATCACTTTATCCCAGAAACCCTTGATCGGCTTGATAACTTCCTATTCCCAATCAAAGACATCATTAAATAGCTCAAACCCTGGCACCAGCTTATCCCCTATCATTTGAGGCTTATTTTCTCCACAATAAAGACACCGGCCTAAAGCTGGCAAAAAACTCTAAAAAATATGAAGAAGCCCTTCTGCTACTTCCTTCTTCTCCCCCTTCTTACTGGAATTCGCAAAGCCTAACCCTTTTCTATTCTTTTGACCCTTATGAGGTCCTTAGGAATTCTTGGCCAAACTTGAACCAGGTATGAAATTCATTTTTTTGAGCATATTGACTGTTCGAAGGTAATTAAAGAAACCATCTTATTTTCCTCATCATTGATAACTACTATATGAAACCCACTAAATGACTGTTTTGGTATTTCAAGTACAGATACCTTATTTTTTCTTGCTGCTTTAATAGTGACCAACTGCCTATTTTGAGGGATCTTAATCATCTAATGCAATGTAGGTGTCACTCCTTCCAGCTTATGAAACCATGGTCTCCTTAGAAGCACAGAGAAATTTACTGGAATGGGTAAAATTATGAACTCAGCTTCAGTCTCAATGGGTCCCATCTTCACCATAGCCTTGAATGTCCTGGGGCATACTTAGAAATAAAGGAAAGTTGAGGACTAAAGAGCAATTTTGCCATGTAATTGACAAATGGCCTAATAGAAAATGAGAGAAAGTGAGATATTTTGAGAGGTGGCTGGCCAAGGTAAGTGGATGTCTTCATTCATCTCCATCCTCTCTTAACCCTAGAATCTCTCTCTCAAACTCTCTCTAGATCTCTGAGATTTTTGGCAAGAAGAAAGAAGATTTAGTTAGTTTTGATTGTAAGGTATCTTTGTCTCTTCTTTTATATGTGTTGTTCATTGAGTAGATTTATGGGTGCTCATGGTGGTGTTCTTAGTTTATAGAAGAAGAAGCTAGCAAGAAGAAGGGAAAGAAAGCTATTCAAGGGTGAAGAGATTTGGAGCTTTCAAAAGGTATGGGAACTTGTATGATTATATGTGTATATGCTTGAGTTTTTGACATAAGGATTGTTTTTATTGATGTTATTGTATATTTTATGGGTTGATCTAAAGCTTAAAATTGGTTTAGAAATTAAATATACAAGTTTTGTTGAAAGATACAAAAATCTATTTTAAGTTTCAATGGATGAGTCTGTACTAATTTGGCCATATCTTGAGCTATAGTTATTCAAATGGAGAAATTCTAGTTGGTATAGGAACTAGACACCCATATCTTGATTTTTTTAGAAGGAACCAGACTTGATTTTCACTACATGTTAGTAAAAATTTGTGTTGAAATCTGGTTGTGATTGTTACCCCATTTTTAGGAGCAGTTTGTGATTTTCTTTTCATATCTGGAGATTTATAGGTCCGATTGAGATTATTTTTAGTGTTTTGGAAACTAGAGACATATGCTTATAACTTTGTAGATGGAATATTAGCTGAAAATATTGTTTTAAAGGTCAAAATTTTCTTAGAACCCGAGATTGAAAATCTACCATTGGGCAGATTAGGGCTTCACGGTTACTAGAATTTTGATAGTAACTGTAAGGTAACCCAGTTTTCAGTCCAGACCCAAAATCCATCCTAGCTCATGGTTACTATGATTTTTATAGTAATCGTAACTCCTTCTCATAGCATCACTTCACGATTACTATCCAAGGATTAGTAACCGTGAGATAGTCAGCCTTTAATCTAGAATCAAAGTGCAACCTACATCATGGTTACTATAAATTGGATAGTAACCGTGACCCCTATTGCATGACTTGGGCCACGATTATCATGATTTTGGTAGTAACCGTGATCCTCCTTTGTATTTTAATACTTGTAATTTTATGATCCCATATGATGCCTAAACTTATCTAAGCCCCTTCCTAAACTTGTAAATCATTTTAAACTTAATGGTATAGGGTAATATACCCCTTAATTATATGAATTGAAAAAGGACTATAAAGGAAAAATATTGTAATACTTAGTATATGTACATGATTGCTTGAATATGGATGCATGAATGTTTATAATGGTTATTTATTGGTAACTGGTAGTTACCAAGCTATATGATGATAAAATTTAAGTTAGTTTATCTTATACCGAAATGCATTAATGTGAATTAATGACATATGTGAAATAATTTGTTGCCTGTATATAAAATTTGGTGATAGATAGATAGGCATATCTATAGGGTTACAGTCACAGATGCTATAGTCTTACCCATATAGATCCACAGTATGTCTCTAAATGAGACCATAGTTTGGATCTCAGTTGGGTCAATAGGTTTAATACCTTCGGGTATTTATATGTTTGATACCTTCAGGTATCCACAACACCTGTTATCCACATCCATAGGAATTTAAGCAGGTAGATTATACAATGAATGACATGCATACATAGTTTGCATTTTTTTTTATGATTAAACAATGTAGTTATTGCTTCCAATAATATACTTAGTATTATTTCTTATTAAAGTGAATGCATTTTCTTTGTTATTAATGTTGCATGCTTGATGATAACCACTGTGAGTGGTTATCAACACAATTATTTTGGTTTCCCACTAAGCTTTATAGCTTAGCATGGGTGTTTATCCGTGTAGATTCGCAGGTTAGACCTTTTCCTTCAGGGACAAGCCAACAACTTCAGAAGCCAACATCAGATTAGGAAGAATCATTTTGAAGTATGAGATTCTTGTATCTTTTTGTTTAGATCAGAATGTAACTTGTATTAGAGTGATGTAATTATCAAATTTTGTAATTATAACCCAGCATGGTTCTAATGTAACAGATCTTAACTTATATGACTTGTACAATGTGTATACCTATATCGATATGCATCTTTAACAGATAATTCATATGTTATGATACAGGATAGTTGAATAGATTGCTATAATTCCATGTATTATGGATTAATGAAAGGTAATTAATAATAGGAACCAGGTTAATATAGTATTATCCTTACATTTTTGGTATCAGAGTGCTTTGGTTTTGGAAGTTCTGGCCTATATGAATTTACAGGTTCCTAGATATAGAATTTTTATTGATGTTGGCTTATAGTTGTTGTCCTGGTGTTTCTTTTGATATAAATAGATATGGAAGGACATCGTGAAGTGGTAGATGAATCAACTGAAAGCAATCTATCGGGACAATCAAATCCTTCTTAGCTTGAATCTTCTGCATCCATTCGAGGTGGTGTGGCTGCTGCTGAGCTTGGGGAAGCACTATTGAAAATTTCCCATGACATGGCTCAGATTCTATAAAGGATGACTGCACCAAAAGCTCCTATTTTTGAGATCAGAAAGCATGGTGTAAAGGAGTTTTTGGGTACTACTTGAAAGGAGTCTAAGAAAGCTGAGCTGTGGCTTAAAAGGCTAGAGTGGGTATTTACAGAAGTGCAGTGCCCAACAAATCAAAAGGTGACTTGTACGGTGTCTTTACTTCAGGGAGCAACTTATGATTGGTGGAAGTTAGTGTAGACACAACCTCAGCTACCTGATTCCCTCTCTTGGGAATTCTTTGTAGCAGAATTTAAAAAGAGGTATGTAACTGAAGCATACAAGGATGAGAGGTTGAAATAGTTCTTGAACCTAAAGCAAAAAGGTATGTCGGTGGCTGATTATGAAGCGAAATTCAATTGCTTAAGTAAATATGCACCCAAGCCTATGTTGATTGGTTTCAAGTGTCGCCAGTACGAAGATGGGTTGAATGACAAGATCCGAGAGCATTTGATAGGGCCTATCAATTTATACCAGGTGGATTATCATCAATTGGTTCAAGCAGCTATTCGGATTGAGAAAGAGGAGAATGCTAAAAGAGAAAGAGAGTAGAGAAGAAAAAGTTTCTCTCAGGGTGGTTTTTCCTCAGGGAAATAATTAAGAATGACTACAGGAGATCAACCAGCTAAATCTGGTAACCATCCTGCATCCAGAGGTAAATAATGGGGAGCTTTCCCTTTAGTCGATTTTGGAAGGGACACTTTATTAGGATCGGGCAGAGGTCAAGCTCCAGAGTGTACCTACTGTTATAGGCGACATAGGGGCACTTGTAGAATGCTCACTGGTGCTTGCTTCAGATGTGGCAGCATAGATCATCTTATGGAAAATTGCCTTATGAGATAAGAGCAAGCCTCCAGTCAACAAAGTAACAGAGGAGCTTCTAATGCACCCTCTTCAGGAAGAGGCCGTGGTAGAGGCAGAGGCAGATCAGGTCAGTTTAGATCACAGTCTAGGAATATTTTTGAGATAGTGGATCGACCATTCGCTCGTACACCTCCTGCCAGAGCTTATGCTATGAAAGCTCGAGAAGATACTGATGCTTCTGAGGTCATAGCTGGTACATTCTCTTTCTTTGATACTGATGTGCATATGCTTATAGACCTAGGATCTACACACTCGCATATTTGTAATGGGGATTTGGGTAGAAATGTATCTACTGTAGATTATCTGAGTTGTGAGATATATGTAATCAGTCCTTTGGGCCACAATATATGTGTAAATGAAATCTATAGAAATTGCCCCATTATGATTTAAGGGAGAGAGTTTCCAGTTGATTTAATTATTTTACCTTTCCATGAATTTGATGTAATTCTAGGCATAGATTGGTTGTCTAGATATCAAGCTATAGTGAATTGCAAAGCTAAAATTGTAGTAGTTAAGGATGCCAGACGAAAAGAGACATTGATTCAGGGTATTAAATCTAAACCCTTAGCTAATATCATCTCTACCATGAAAGCGAAGCGGTTCCTTAGAAAAGGATGCGAAACATTCTTGGCTTTGATACTTTATTCTATAAGAGAGAAGTTAATCTTCAAGATATTTCAGTAGTCAATGATTTTTCTGATATTTTTCCCAAAAAACTTTCAGGTTTACCCCCTAAGAGAGAGGTAGAATTATCTATAAAAATTTTGCTTGGGACTGCTCCTATCTTCAGAGCACCTTACCAAATGGTGCCATCAGAATTAAAAGAGTTAAAAGTTCAATTACAAGAGCTGTTGGATAAAGGCTTCATCAACCCCAGTGTGTCACCTTGGGACACTCCGGTGTTATTTGTCAAGAGGAAGGATGGCACCTTAAGGATATGCATTAACTATAAACAGCTCAACAAAGTAATGGTAAAGAACAAGTATCCGCTACCCTGGATCAAAGATCTATTTGATCAATTAAAGGATGTTGGTGTGTTTTTTAAAATTGATATGCAATCGGGATACTATCAATTACGGGTTAAGAATGTAGATATTTCAAAGATTGCATTTAGAGCTTGATATGGTCATTACGAATTCTTAGTAATGCCTTTCGGGTTGACTAGCGTACCAGTAGCCTTTATAGATTTGATGAATAGGATGTTCAGACCTTATTTAGATCAATTTGCGATGGTGTTTATCAATGACATGCCAATTTATTCTCGCAATGAAGTGGAGCATGCGAAACATCTGAGAATAGTATTGCAAACTTTATGAGAAAAATAGTTATACGTAAAGCTGAGTAAATATGAGTTCTGGCTTAAAGAAGTTTCTTTTCTTGGGCACGTGGTGTCTCTAGAAGGCATCGGGGTAGACCCTAAAAAGATTGAAGCTATTGTTAATTGGAGGCCGCCTCAAAATGTGCCAGAATTTCAAATTTCTTGGGTTTGGTTGGCTATTATAAAAGATTTGTGAAAGGCTTTTCAGTTATTGCCTCCCCGGTCACTAAGTTGCTTCAAAAAAAGACTAGATTTGAATGGACAGATCGTGGTCAAGTAAGTTTTGAGCAATTAAAAAAGATGTTAATGGAAGCTTCAGTTGTTACATAACCCATATCGGGTAAAGAATATGCTATGTATAATTATGCATCGAAAAATGGCTTGGGATGTGTACTGATGCAGGAAGGTAAAGTCGTGGCTTACGCATCAAGGCAATTAAAGCCTCATGAAAAGAATTATCCGACTTATGATTTAAAGCTGGCAGTTGTCGTGTTTGCTTTGAAGATATGGCAACATTATCTCTATATTCAAAAGTGCAGAATTTATACAGATCATAAAAGACTTAAATATCTGCTTACCCAGCGAGATCTCAATCTAAGACAGCGCAGATGGTTGGAATTGTTCAAAGATTATAATTGTATAGTTGAATATCATCTAGGAAAGGCCAATTGTAAGGGCCACACTAGTCTATCCAGATTACTGTTACTTATTTTAATATTTTTAACCAACTATACATATAATACTAATGAGGTGTTCATTTGTTATTCCATTGGTTATACTTTGATTGTCTAATTCCTACATTAAAACAAATTATATAAGCCTATACTTTATTACATTATAGTCATAATTTGAATTAATAGTTATAGAACATGTTCATTACATTGCTTTCATAAGATTTACTCAAATCTAGATATAAAAGTAGTACAATTTAGACATCAAACACTAACTTCTTCCTATCTGGTGTTGGCCTTATTCCTGAAGCAACGTTATATCTTGAACCTACACGGATAAACACCCGTGCTAAGCTATAAAGCTTAGTGGGGAACAATACATATCTGAACAACCACTCACAGTGATTGTTTTCATACACACAATAACAATAATAATGTCAAGATATTATAATCAACATGTAAGAGTTATGATATAACTCACATAGCATAATTAATCTTATAATATTACTGTATAAAGATGGATCATAAATAACTAATCAAGTGTTCATCAATATTACACATATACTATTCATTTCATACTATGAAATGCCTGCTAAAGCTCTATAGGTGTGGATAACGGGTGATACTGTACTGTAGTACTCGAAGGTATGAAACTATACTGTATTGCCTGACCGGTCAAGCAGACCCAAATGGGTCGCATCATAGGGATCTACATGAGGCCGAATCATGGGGATCTACAAGAGGTCGAATCATGGGGACTTGTATAAGGTCAAATCATAGGGACCCAAACGGGGTCAAACCTATAGCAGCTGCGATAGGCATGCCTATCTATCCACAACCAAGTTCTATATGCAGGCAAAGGATCATATTCATATAGAAATTGATTTATACACTTCAATTCATCATATAAGATAAGAAGTTAACTCAAATACTATAACATTATTCTTTAAATATCATGTCATAATCAAAATGTATATATAGATAATTATTATAATACAATCATAATCAAGTATATATATTCATGCATCAATTACCATAACTTTATTCTTATTTTACTTATACATTTTATATGTTTATAGTTGTACATTACCATATACTTTATGCTTAAGGTAGTTTATAAGATTTAGGAAAAGTGTATTTAATCTTATGCTTCAAATGAGATCTTACTTTCAAGTTTTAACTTATGAAGGAGGGTCGTGGTTACTACCAAATTCATGTTAACCGTGACCTAGTTGCATTTTTGGGTTTGGACTATACCAGACTACTTTACGGTCAATACTAGATGAGTAATAACCGTATTCTATACTTTTAAAGGGGTCACGGTTACTATAAAAAGCTTAGTAACAGTGAGGTAGGGTGGATTTTGGTTCTGAACTGCCTTACAGGTACTATGAAAATCATAGTAACCGTGATACCTTAAATCTTCTAAAGATAGAATTTATATCTCAAATTCTATGTCGTATTTGACTTAGAAAACATCATTTTTAGGGAAATATTCCTCTACAAAGTTGTAGATATGTATTTCTAGTTTCCAAAACATAAAAAATAAACCCAATCAGAGCTCTAAATCTCAAGTTATTCATTAAAAACCGCAGACTGCTCCTAATGACAGGGCAGCAATCCTAACCCGGATTCAAGGCAAATTTTCTCTATTCTTAAAATTGTTTCAAGCTTTGTGTTCTTCATATAAAATGAAGATATATGAGTTTATTTTCTTATTCAACTAGAATTTCTCAATTTGAGTCACAGGAACTCAAGTTATCAAAAAATAACTAATGACTGGTCAAGTGAACTTTAAAACAGTTTTCTCTATCTTTAAGAAAGCTTCCTAATTCCGAATTTCAATTATGTCTAACCTAAATTTTTCATGATTATAACATGTTATAGGATCACATATCTCATTAATAACACCATAGTCATAGCAAACACACACAAAACTATAAAAAAGTTCCCATACCTCTCAAGGCTCCACCAAACTCTCTCTTCCTTATCTTCTTGCTATCTTTCCTTTCTTCCTCTCTTGTTCTTCATCATAGGTTGCTGCAAAATCCTTCTCTCTACCATCTATAGCTTTTCCTTTCTTAGAGCATAAATTTTTCCCGTAGGCTTGAAGAAGAAACAAAGAAAGAAAGAAGAAAAGAAAACAAAAACAAAAATAATATGCCTAAGCCAAGAATGGCCAACCACCACAAGAAGAAACCAAGTTTTGCTTTTCTCTTTCAGCCAACCACTTGTCTAATTCCTATTGGTTGATAATAAAAATCTTGCCAAAAATTCATTTTGGTCCCGTTCTCAATTTATGTTTCTTACTTTAATCTTTAACCTTTCACTTATTACATTTCTACCATAAAACTTTTACTTTAACTTTTCAATTATATCCCTAATTTGAAATTTCCCTTAATTAGTCACATAATTAACCTATGTCTCATGCAAAATGATCATCTATCTCTCTTAGGGTACCATTAGAGGTATTACATAAATGTGGTGGCTGATGCAATGAGTTGAAAGATGCTGGCGACCCTATTGCTACAAGACTGTAAATGAAGGTTTGCATCCGATGCAGCTTTGTTAGCTCAATTACGAGCTTGAACTAATCTAAGATAGGCAGTAATTGATGCACAAGTAGGTGATAAAAAGCTACAGTAATTGGCTCAATCAGTGCATGAATAGGGCCTAATAGAGTATTCAATCGGGATTGATGGGGGTCTATATTATTGGAATCGATTATGTGTGCCAGATGTTAAAGAATTGAAGAGAGCTTTATTACAAGAAGCCCATAACATTGTTTTCACCATGCATCTCGGTGGTAACAAGATGTATTGAGATCTGAAATAGTTTTACCGGTGGCTAGGAATAAAGAGAGATGTAACTGATTACATCTCCAAATGCTTAATATGTCAACAAGTAAAAGTAGAGCACCAACTTCCTTCGGGACTGTTGAATCCTCTTCCCATTCCTTATGGAAGTAGGACAATGTTACCATGGACTTTGTCATAGGTTTACCCACTACTCAGAAGAAGTATGATACTGTGAGGATCATAATAGATAGATTCACAAAGGTGGCTCATTTTATACCGGTTTGAACTAACTACTCGATGGACAAGTTGGCTGAGTTATATATAGATCAAATTGTTAGATTGCATGGGGTACCAATATCAATCATTCCAAATCGGGATCCAAGATTTACTTCTAGATTTTGGAAAAGTCTATAACAAGCTTTGGGCACAAAGCTTCTTCTTAGCACTATTTTTCATCCTCAAATAGACGGACAGTCAGAAAGAATTATACAGGTATTGGAGGATATGCTGAGAGCTGTGTTTTAAACTTTCCCGATAGTTGGGATAAATATGTGATCTTGATGGAATTCGCGTACAATAATGGCTATCAAACTAGCATTGGTATGCCACCGTATGAGGCACTCTATGGTCGAAAATGTAGAACTCCCTTTTGCTGGATAGAGTTAGCTGAAAGCAAATTAACGAATCCCAAAATTATTAAGGATACTGAAGAGAAAATCCAACTTGTCAATTAAAGATTAAAAGAAGCAAGTGATAGACACAAATCGTATGCAAATTTAAAAAGAAAGGACATCAAATATCAGGTTGGTGATCAAGTGTTCTTAAAGGTATCCCCATGGGGAAAGGTGTTATGGTTCGAAAGAAAAGGAAAACTTAGTCCTAGATTCATAGGCCCTTATAGAATTATGGAGCGGGTTGGACCAGTAGCATATAGATTGGATCTTTCTAGTAAGTTATCAAAGCTGCATGATCTTTTTCATGTTTCTATGCTCCGGCGATATTGGTTAGATGAGTTACACATCGTACCAGTGCAAGATATCAATGTCAAATCTGACTACACCTATGATGAAGAGCCTAAGATGATCTTGGCCAGGGAAGTTCGACAATTAAGAAACAAAAAAATCCTCCTAGTCAAAGTATTATGGAAACACCATGGTGTACAGGAAGCTACTTGTGAGCGGGAAGCGGTTATGCAAGCTCAATATCCATATCTATTCTACATAGGTATAAATTTCGGGGAAGAAATTCCTTAAGGGGAAGAGAGTTGTAATACCCCTCATAAAACCCTAGGAGAATCTTTCATTAATTAATTATTAGAGTTTATACTAAATTAATTGTAAATGACTACAGAAGGACCTAATTGAAAGATCAAAAGGTTAGTTTTGGGGCATAATTAAAAAAAAGAAAAGTTAAGGACTAAAGAGCAATTTTGCCATATAATTGAAAAATTACCCAATAGAAAAGGCTAGAAAGGGAGATATTTTGAGAGGTGGTCAGCCAAGGCAAGGTGCATGTCTTCATTCATTTTTATCCTCTCTTAACCCTAAAATCTCTCTCTCAATCTCTCTCTAGATCTCTTGGATTTTTGAAAAGAATAAAGAAGATTTAGTTAGTTTTGATTGTAAGGTATCGTTGTCTCTTCTTTTGTATGTGTTGTTCATTGATTAGATTTATAGGTGTTCATGGTGGTGTTCTTATTTTATAGAAGGAAAAGCTAGCAAGAAGAAGGGAAAGAAAGCTATTCAAAGGTGAAGAGATTTGGAGTTTTCAAAAGATATGGGAACTTGCATGATTATATGTGTTTGTGCTTGAGTTTTTGACATAAGAATTGTTTTTATTGATGTTATTGTATGTTTTATGGGTTGATCTAAAGCTTGAAATTTGTTTAGAAATGAAATATGCAAGTTATGTTGAAAGATACAAAAATCTGTTTTAAGTTTCAATAGACCAGTTTGTACTAATTTGGCCATATCTTGAGCTATAGTTATTCAAATGGAGAAATTATAGTTGATATATGAACTAGACACACATATATTGATGTTGTTAGAAGGAACTGAGAACTGATTTTCACTGCATGATAGTGAAAATTTGTGTTGAAATTCGGTTGTGACTGTTACCCCATTTTTGGGAGCAGTCTATGGTTTTATTTGCATATCTGGAGATTTACAGGTCTGATTGAGATGATTTTTTGTGTTTTGGAAACTAGAGACATAGGCCTATAACTTTGTGGAGGGCATGATTGTTGAAAATGCTATTTTATAGGTCAAATTTTGCTTAGAACCTGGGACTGAAAATATGTCATTAGGTAGATTAGGATGTCACGGTTACTAGGATTTTGATAGTAATTGTGAGGCAGCCCAGTTTTCAGTCCAGACCCAAAATCCATCCTAACTCATGGTTACTATGATTTTGATAGTAACTATGACCCCTTTTCATAGCATCACTTCATGGTTATTATCCAAGGACTAGTAACCGTGAGGTAGTCAGTGTTTAATTCAGAACCGAAGTGCAACCTACGTCACAGTTACCATGAATTAGGTAGTAACCGTGACCCCTATTGCATAACATGGGCCACGGTTACCATGATTTTGGTAGTAACCATGACCCTCCCTTGTATTTTAGCACTTGTAATTTTATGATTTAATATGATGCCTAAACCTATCTAAGCCCTTCTTAAACTTGTAAACCATTTTAAACTTAAAGGTATAGGGTAATATACCCCTTAATTATATGAATTGAAAAAGAAATATAAAGGAAAAACATTGTAATACTTAGTATATGTACATGATTACTTGAATATGGATGCATGAATGTTTATAATGGCTATTTATTGGTAACTGTTGGTTACCAAGCTATATGATGATAAAATTTAAGTTAGTTTATCTTGTACCGAAATACATTAATGTGAATTAATGAAATATGTGAAATAATTTGTTGCCTGCATATAAAACTTGGTGGTGGATGGATATGCATGCCTATATGGTTACAGTCGCAGCTGCTATAGTCTGACCCATATGGGTCCACAATATGTCTCTAAATGAGACCACAGTTTTGACCTCGGTTGGGTCCACAGGTTTAATACCATCAGGTATTTATATGTTTGATACCTTCGGGTATCCATAGCATCCGTTATCCACACCCATAAAAATTTAAGCATGCAGTTTATACAATGAATAACATGCATACATAGTTTGCATTATTTTTAATGATTAAACGATGCAATTATTGCTTCCAATATTGTACTTATTATTATTTCTTATTGAAATGAATGCATTTTCTTTGTTATTAATGTTGCATGCTTGATGATAACCATTATGAGTGGTTATAAATACAATTTTTTTGGTTCCCCACTAAGCTTTATAGCTTAGCATGGGTGTTTATCTATGTAGGTTCGCAGGCTAGACCTTTTCCTTTAGGGACAAGCCAACAACTTCAAAAGCCAACATCAGATTAGGAAAAATCATTTTGATGTATGAGATTCTTGTATCTTTTTGTTTAGATCAGAATGTAACTTGTAGTAGAGTGATGTAATTATCAAATTTTGTAATTATAACCCAACATGGTTCTAATGTAACAGACCTTAACTTATATGACTTGTACAATGTGTATACCTATATCAATATACATCTTTAATAGTTAATTCATATGTTATGATATAGGATAGTTGAATAGATTGCTATAATTCCATGTATTGTGGATTAATAAAAGGTAATTAGTGACAGGAACTAGGTTAATCTAGTATAGTCCTTACAACTTACCATTAACCTGAGCCTTGATGTAGAGGGGGTGATTATGATTCCTTCATTCTGCAAGCAAGGAAATATCTGAGTACACCACATTCTGACCAGTTTCACCTTTAATTAAATCCAACAGTTCAGAGGGCGATATAGTAGTAGCCATAGTAGCCTTGCTCAAATCCTTCACCAACTTTTATCTATGAGAGGGAGACTACCTCGATAAGTCTTAAATGCCTATCTAAGCCTATGTATTTTTCAATTGGTAGATTATCCAATCATCCTTGACTTCTCTCTCTATAGGCACTAAGGCAGGAGCCAATTTCATTTCGATCTCGAGGGCCACTCTCCCACTTCTTGTGATTGCTTTCACTTCTCTTTTTTACTCTACCTCTTCCTTGTGCTCACTGGCTAAACTCTAAATATCAATGGGTATAGAAGTCCCTTCTGTTAGAGAGTATGCCCTAGAGCCCATGTAATAGGGATGTTTTTCATATGTATGAAATTTATATTCTTAATAAAAGGCATCATTCATTTATTAATGCTGTGTTTGAATACATGAGTTTGTAAATCTTAAATTAATAAATGAAGTCCTAGATATTATAAACACAGTGCAAAGGCAATCATGAAGGTGTTCATGATGTGAGATGTCTATCGCATACAAATGTGTTAATATCTAAATATCCCTAGTCATAGAATTAACAAGATAGGACATAGTTAATTCAGATAGACTAGCACATGTTATGCTTCTTGAATGGTTCAAGCAATGGTTCTCATAATTGTGATTATGGATGATAATCAAAGCTAACATGTGGATGCTTGTTAGAGGAACAAGTTCATTGGAGACCTACAAAGAGAATCCTCATATGATATTAAATCTATGTCAGTGAGAAATCTCTTCATAGTGGTTGTGCAAGTATCCTTAGACTTGAGATCACCAAAGTTATCTTAAGTAGCAAGTGGTATACTTTGACTCCATAACTGATTACTTCCAACTGGGAGTGAACATAGTTAGGAGATTGGGTATATCATGACCTACTTGAAGATAGTTGAGTGATTGACAAAGGATTCACCATCCCAGATTTAACAAGGGAAGTTATCTCGCATGATTCTATAATTGCCTTGTTCAGAGAATCTCTGGCCAGAGTAATATGCCAAAATGGATGGAGATCCATGGAGGGCATTTTAGGAACAATGGTTAAATTAATAGAACATACATAATTAGATTTATATGAGTTGACAGAAATCCATACTCAGAATCTAATCTAGATAAGAGTGGTGAAAGGAGTAATTGCACGGTAACTGTTTCTATGGAATGGTACGGTCAAACCACATGACTTTCCTGACATTTGGGTAGTCATGATGCCTAGCTAGAGGCCAATCATGACTTTTATAATGATGTATCAAAATATCAATAGAGATTGATAAAATGATTTAAAGGAGTTTAAATCATGCGAGTTTTGAATAGAACTCACGATTACATATTATACTGCCAATATGGACAGGAACCCAATAGGTCACGCACATATAGAGAAAAAGGGTAAAATGGTAAAATGACAAGGATAATAATATTTGATATTATTATAAAGGTAGAGAGGAGAATATGATAATAATTAATTAAAGAGTTTAATTAATTATGATCAAATAAAATTGTCCGCGGAACTTTTGAGAAATGTTCTGTAAATTGGACCTAAATAAAATAATGTATTTCATAATTAATTATTATTATCTTATAAGTGTTATAAGACTACTATAAGTGTTATAGGACTGATATAATAATTAATAGGACCATCGGAGAAATTATAAAGGGCCAAAGGAATGAAGAAGTTGGAGAAAGCCCTTCAGAAGAGGGCTACACGCCAACTCCATACAGAAGGGCTTAGAGGGCTTTTTCTTGGACCAAATTAATTTATATATGTTACATAAGTGTTATGGAACTCACATATTTAATTTGGTTGGATTTGGAATCCATTTGGGTATTTAAATCCAATTAAATGCACAAAGGGCCTAGTTTGTGGATTTTGTGCATGGTCTTTTATGAAAAGATTTAATTTGGATTTAATTAAGCCCAAATGATTATAATTAATTCCAGAGGCCCAATTAATAATTCTTCAGCAATTTTAAAGAGCCCAATCTCATTAAGGAGTTGGAATTTTAACCTAACTATAAAAGGCCAACTAATGAGAATTAGGATTAAGTGATTAAAATAAAAGGAAAGTCTATTTTCTCTTAATTCTCTCTCCCTTTTTGCGCCACTTCCATTGCTAGCCTCTTGGATTTCGGCCAGCCCTAGTTGAACACCAATTTTTTGGTTCAATTTACCCCTCTCTAGTGTGGATTACTCATTGGAGGTGTTCGATTTTGGACACTGTGGTTTGCAACAAACCGGTGCGAAGTAAAATCAACTGTTCAACAAAAATCAAAGGTAATGGTTAAAAAATTTTAAAATTCCGCTCATGTATGTGATGCATGTAACCGTTAAAATCCAACATGGTATCAGAGCCACGATTTTGCCATGGATATACAATTCTATATTTTTTTGCAGAATAAGTTTTGTTTTGTTTTGAGTTATTTATTTCATGAACTTTAAAATATTAGATTTGATTGTTCATGAATGAGAAATATTGATTTCTGATTGTATGTGTGATCAAATAAATTTTGGCATGAAACCCTATGTAATGTAGGGGCTGTTCTAATTTAATTTCTTATGGATCCATTTAAAAATCATTTAGATGATATTTTATGTGTTTAATATGTGATATTAAGCCGTAGGATCGAACGGAATTAAAATCGAACAAGTTTTGCATGAAAATTAGTTTTATCGAAAAGTTCGATAAATTGGTGTTCTTCGTGTGTTCTTGATGTGTTCATGGTTAGAACGACTTTTGATCTTCTAAATCTGATATATATGATATATTAAAGTGTTTTTAATTAATTGGATTAATTAAAATGGGCCTTAAATTAATTTGATTAATTTTAATTCATTAAAACCACTTAATGGGCTTAATTATGTTTACGGACTTGGTTTAAATTAGTGAATGACTTGGTGGGCCCAAGGAGCTGATTTAAATTAACTATTATAAACATTAATTAAGTTTATTAATGGGTTTTAAGGGCTGGAGTGGGCTTGGCTCATTCCAAAAGGCCCAAATGGTCCAATTGACACAAAACTAGTTTGTGTGTGAACACACTTAGGGTTTTTCTTCTGTGGGTTTCGGCCTACACTTGTTTTAAGCCCAAAATTAATTTTTTTAATTATTTAATATGATTAATTAATTAAATAATCAATTTATAATTAATTAATAATCAATTTGATTGATTATTAAGGCAAGAACACATTCATGCAAAAAGGTTTCCTAAAATGAAAGTTTTCAAAATGGAAAAAGTTTCCTAATTTGATCACATCATTAAAATAACTCAAAATATAGTTTCAAAGGTTGAAACAAAGTTAATAATCCATTTCTTTATGCATTAGAAAGGCATATAAGGGTGTATGATTGGCATGATGGATAGTTATGGACAAAGCTCAATGTGATTGAGCATTATGCATGTTTTGGCCCAATGAGGACTTTCATGTCCCGGCTACTTGTTTTTGGTTTGTATTTCATTTCAAATTATAATATGTAATTAGATTACTTAGATTAGAATTAGAAATAGAGATGGAGACCATTTTCAAGGAGCAAGATGGCCCGGATGGAGATCCAACAAGCTTGAAGATAATATAATTATTTTTCTTGTTTGAATCATGCATACTACCTAGGTGTGACCTTTTGATTTCCCTCTTGGCTCGGGGAAATCAATGTAGTGAAGTCCATAACTATACCATATTTGTATGCTTATATTTATGTGATAGATATAGGATGCATACCAATGTATGCCAACCATGTATGATGAGACTTAATTAACTAAAACCCTCAAACAAATACTAAGGTATATAAGCCTTCCATTAATTTGAGGAGAACCAGAGTTCTTTATAGTGTGTGTTGTTGACCACAGTCAAGCTCACATTATATCGAATATGTTCAAATCTAATTAAATAGGTCATCTTAGCTAGCCCATTAGTTTGTTGACCATAGTCAAGGCTAATGGTTCTAGAGGCAAGATTAGGGAATGCATATATGATATGCATACATCAAGAGTTGATAACCTAATGATCCAATAGTTGTGTAGAGACACAATTAGTATAGAGATACCTACCTTTCAAGGGTATGGAATTTGGCTTGTTGACCACAGTCAAGGTCAAATTACATATCAAGGATTGGATATTGGCCCACTAAGAAAACCATCGGGTTTTCTCGGATTATATAGTGAGGGCTATTAATTCGCAATAAAATAGTGGGAGTAAATGGATTAATTAAAGACCTTATTAATGCATACATATATATGAACATACTCTCATATCTTTTCTTTTTCACATCTAGGTCATCATCATGAGCACATCAAACATTAATATACGATCAATCTTGGATAACAAGCTGGTTGGCAACAACTATTCTGACTGGATCAGGCAAGTGAGAATTGTTCTCAGGGCTGAAAAGATCCATTATGTCTTGGATAAAGATCTACCACCACTTCCATCAGATGATGCCATTGATGAGATCAAAGGCATTTATCGAAAATACATGGAGGATAGTGAAGCAGCAGCATGTCTGATGCTGGGTGCTATGTCCTTGGAGCTTCAGAAGCAACATGAAATGATGGATGCTAGAACCATCATTTTGCATCTAGAGGAGATTTATTCTTCTCAGGCTAGAACTGAGCAATATGAGATTGCTCGAGCTCTATTTAGTTGCAAAATGGTGGAAGGCACTTCAGCTGCTACTCATGCATTGAAGATGTATGGGTATATTGAGCATTTGAGTAGACTTGGCTATGTTATGGATAATGATCTATACATAGATTTAATCTTGTACTCGTTGGCTCCAAGTTATGCACCTTTCGTGCTTAACTTCAACATGAACAAGATCCAAGTATCCATTCCTGAGTTAATCAACATGCTCAAGACATCTGATGGATCATTTAAGAAGGATCCAAAAAGTATCATGGTTGTCACTTCTGCTAAAGGCAAGAAGCAGAAGAAGAAGAAGAAGATAACCAAGGCGCAACCAAAGAATGGTGGGATCTCCAAGAAAAAGGTTGCCAAGAAAGAGAATCCCAAAGGAACTTGCTTCCATTGTGGAAAAGATGGTCATTGGATGCGTAACTGTAAGGCCTATCTAGATTCTCTTAAGGAGAAGAAGCAAGCTATTGCATCTACTTCAGGTATTCATATGATTGAAATTAATACTTATTCTATTGCTTCAAAACAATCTTGGGTGTTAGATACCGGATGTGGATCTCATTTATGTAATGATCTACAGGGGTTTAGAAGCTTTAGAAGAGTTGGAAAGGCAGAGATATGTTTGCAGTTAGCTACCGGACAGAACATCTCTACAACAGTTGTGGGGACTTACTATTTGCCTCTTCCTAGTGGATTAGTACTGGAATTAAATAATTGTTATTATGTTCCAGCCTTATCCAAAAGTATTATTTCTTTCAGTCGTTTGATGAACGATTATGAGATTTCTTTGAAGGACAAATGTTGTTACATTTTTAAGAACAATATGTTTTATGCAAAAGCTATCATTGAGAATGGTATATTTGTTCTTGATTTAATTAAAGAAGTACATAATGTGAATACCAAGAGAATGAAACATGATAATCTGAATACCTCATACTTATGGCATTGTCGTTTAGGCCATATAAATGAAAAACGCATGACCAAGTTACACAAGTCAGGTGATTTGGGATCATTTGATTATGAATCATTTGATACATGTGAATCTTGTTTATTGGGAAAAATGACAAAAGCTCCCTTTATTGGTAAAGGAGAACGAGCTAAAATGGTTTTGGACTTAATACATTCAGATGTATGTGGTCCAATGACTACACATGCCAGAGGAGGTTACTCCTACTTCATTACTTTCATAGATGATTATTCCAGGTTTGGATACATCTATCTAATGAAATATAAGTCTGAAGCATTTGAAAAGTTCAAAGAGTTCAGAAATGAAGTAGAGAATCAACTTGGCAAAAGTATTAAAACACTTAGATCAGATCGAGGTGGAGAATACTTAAGTCAAGAGTTTCAGGATTATCTTAGAGATAATGGAATTTTATCTCAATGGACTCCTCCATATACACCACAACACAATGGTGTGTCTGAAAGGAGAAATCGAACACTATTAGATATGGTTCGATCAATGATGAGCTGAGCGGACTTGCCTAAGTCCTTTTGGGGATATGCACTAGAAACTGCTGTTTATGTGTTAAACAGAGTTCCTAGTAAATCGGTTGATGTTACTCCATATGAGATGTGGAATAACAAGAAACCCACGCTTTCTCATATGAAGGTATGGGGTTGTCCTGCTTATATGAAGAGGACAATGTCAGACAAACTGGATGTTAAATCTGACAAATGTTTATTTGTGGGATATCCAAAAGAAACATTTGGATATTATTTCTATCATCCCTTAGAACAAAAAGTGTTTGTTTCAAGGCATGCTGTCTTTTTGGAAAAAGAGTTTCTCCTACGAGAAAACAGTGGGAGTAAAATTGAACTTGGTGAAGTTCAGGACCCATAAATAGAAGTAGATCAACCGATTGAACCCGAAACTGAATTTCATAATGATGAGATTACAGTTGAACCTGATTATACACAAAATCCTAGAAGGTCTACTAGGATGCGTTCTATCCCTGTGAGATATGGATTTCACGTTGATTCGGATAGAGGCATAACTGTAGTAGAGGACAATGAGCCTACAAGCTATCAAGAAGTTTTGAACAGTTCAGAATGTGATTTATGGCTTAAGGCTATGCAGTCCGAAATGGACTCCATGTATGAGAATAAAGTATGGACTTTAACTCAACCACCTGAAGGGATAAAACCCATAGGGTGCAAATGGCTCTTCAAAAGGAAGACTGACATGGAAGGTAATATAGTTACCTATAAAGTTCACTTAGTAGCAAAAGGTTATCGTCAAAAAGAAGGTATTGACTATGACGAAACTTTTTCTCCTGTAGCGATGCTTAAGTCTATAAGAATACTTTTAGCCATTGCAGCTCATTATGATTATGAGATTTGGCAAATGGGTGTGAAGACAGCTTTCCTTAATGGAAATCTTTCTGAGGATGTGTATATGACACAACCAGAAGGATTCACATCAGGAAATGGCGAAAAGGTATGCAAGCTTCAAAGATCCATTTATGGATTGAAGCAAGCCTCTAGGAGCTGGAACATACGATTCAATGAGACAATCAAAGAGTTTGGTTTCTCACAGAATGAAGATGAACCTTGTGTGTATAAAAGGGTCAGTGGGAGTGCAATTGTCTTCCTAGTTCTATATGTAGATGACATATTGATCATGGGAAATGACATTTCTCTTCTCCAATCTGTTAAAATATGGTTATCCAAGCAATTCTCCATGAAAGACCTTGGAGAAGCATCCTATATTCTGGGAATAAGGATCTATAGAGATAGATCCAATAGGTTGCTAGGTCTTTCTCAGAGTACATATATAGATAAAGTATTGAAGAGGTTCAATATGGATCTCTCTAAGAAAGGGTTTATACCCATGGTGCATGGGAAACACCTTTCTAAGTCTATGTGTCCGCAGACACTAGAGGATAGAGAGAGCATGACTAGAATACCATATGCATCTGCAATTGGTTCTATCATGTATGCTATGTTATGTACACGTCCAGATGTAGCATTTGCTTTGAGTGTCACAAGCAGATTCCAATCCAATTTTGGAGAGGAACATTGGGCAGCTGTCAAGAATATTCTTAAGTACTTGAGAAGGACTAAGGATATATTCTTGGTATATGGAGAGGGCAGTTTGGAAGTAAATGGGTATACAGATACCAGCTTCCAATCTGACAAAGACGATTGTAAATCACAATCTGGTTATGTGTTCATAATGGGAGGAGGAGCAGTTAGTTGGAAAAGTTTCAAACAAGAAACAACTGCTGATTCCACGACAGAAGCTGAGTACATTGCTGCTTCAGAAGTAGCCAAAGAAGCAGTCTGGATCAAAAAGTTCATAACCGAACTAGGAGTGGTGCCTAGCATTGTTGATCTGATTCCTTTATATTGTGACAACAATGGAGCCATTGCGCAAGCAAAGGAACCACGGTCTCATCAGCGATCCAAACATGTTCTCAGACGCTACCATCTCATAAGGGAAATAGTAGCTAGAAATGATGTGAAAATAGAAAGGGTTCCCACAGATGACAATATGGCGGATCTCCTCACTAAAGCACTTTCCCAGATAAAGCATGATCACCATATAAATAGCATGGGTCTGAGACATATGAGTGATTGGCTCTAGTGCAAGTGGGAGATTGTTAGAGAGTATGCCCTAGAGCCCATGTAATAGGGATGTTTTTCATATGTATGAAATTTATATTCTTAATAAAAGGCATCATTCATTTATTAATGCTATGTTTGAATACATGAGTTTATAAATCTTAAATTAATAAATGAAGTCCTAGATATTATAAACACAGTGCAAAGGCAATCATGAAGGTGTTCATGATGTGAGATGTCTATCGCATGCAAATGTATTAATATCTAAATATCCCTAGTCATAGAATTAACAAGATAGGACATTGTTAATTCGGACAGACTAGCACATGTTATGCTTCTTGAATGGTTCAAGCAATGGTTCTCATAATTGTGATTATGGATGATAATCAAAGCTAACATGTGGATGCTTGTTAGAGGAACAAGTTCATTGGAGACCTGCAAAGAGAATCCTCATATGGATATTAAATCTATGTCAGTGAGGAATCTCTTCATAGCGGTTGTGCAAGTATCCTTAGACTTGAGATCACCAAAGTTATCTTAAGTAGCAAGTGATATACTTTGACTCCATAACTGATTACTTCCAACTGGAAGTGAACATAGTTAGGAGATTGGGTATATCATGACCTACTTGAAGATAGTTGAGTGATTGACAAAGGATTCACCATCCCAGATTTAACAAGGGAAGTTATCTCGCATGATTCTATAATTGCCTTGTTCAGAGAATCTCTGGCCAGAGTAATATACCAAGATGGATGGAGATCCATGGAGGGCATTTTAGGAACAATGGTTAAATTAATAGAACATACATAATTAGATTTATATGAGTTGACAGAAATCCATACTCAGAATCTAATTAAGATAAGAGTGGTGAAAGGAGTAATTGCACGGTAACTGTTTCTATGGAAGGGTACAGTCAAACCACATGACTTTCCTGACATTTGGGTAGTCATAATGCCTAGCTAGAGGCCAATCATGACTTTTATAATGATGTATCAAAATATCAATAGAGATTGATAAAATGATTTAAAGGAGTTTAAATCATGTGAGTTTTGAATAGAACTCACGATTACATATTATACTGCCAATATGGACAGGAACCCAATAGGTCACACACATATAAAGAAAAAGGGTAAAATGGTAAAATAACAAGGATAATAATATTTGATATTATTATAAAGGTAGAGAGGAGAATATGATAATAATTAATTAAAGAGTTTAATTAATTATGATAAAATAAAATTGTCCGTGGAACTTTTGAGAAATGTTCTGTAAATTGGACCTAAATGAAATAATGTATTTTATGATTAATTATTATTGTCTCATAAGTGTTATAAGACTACTATAAGTGTTATAGGACTGATATAATAATTAATAGGACCATTGGAGAAATTATAAAGGGCCAAAGGAATGAAGAAGTTGGAGGAAGCCCTTTAGAAGAGGGCTACACGCCAACTCCATACAGAAGGGCTTAGAGGGCTTTTTCTTGGACCAAATTAATTTATATATGTTACATAAGTGTTATGGAACTCACATATTTAATTTGGTTGGATTTGGAATCCATTTGGGTATTTAAATCCAATTAAATGCACAAAGGGCCTAGTTTGTGAATTTTATGCATGGTCTTTTATGAAAAGATTTAATTTGGATTTAATTAAGCCCAAATGATTATAATTAATTCTAGAGGCCCAATTAATAATTCTCCAGCAATTTTAAAGAGCCCAATCTCATTAAGGAGTTGGAATTTTAACCTAACTATAAAAGGCCAACTAATGAGAATTAGGGTTAAGTGATTAAAACAAAAGGAAAGTCTATTTTCTCTTAATTCTCTCTCCCTTTTTGCGCCACTTCCATTGCTAGCCTCTTGAATTTCGGCCAGCCCTAGTTGAACACCAATTTGTTGGTTTAATTTACCCCTCTCTAGTGTGGATTACTCATTGGAGGTGTTCGATTTTGGACACTGTGGTTTGCAACAACCCGGTGCGAAGTAAAATCAACTGTTCAACAAAAATCAAAGGTGATTTTTCTTATTCTCATATAGTTATATTGTGTATTCATGGCAAGATCAGATCTAATGGTTAAAAAATTTTAAAATTTCGCTCATGTATGTGATGCATGTAACCGTTAAAATCCAACACCTTCATCCTCATTCTCTGTAGGAGTATCCCAATAGTCAATCATGAAAACTGGCCAATTTGTTTCCACTAGCTTTATTGCTTTCAGGGTGGAGCAAGTAATGGCTAGATACTCATTCCCATATAACTCCTTCATCACATACCATTCAGGCATACTTAATCTTATCATATACAGTAGAGGAGGCATAATATTGTAACCACCCTTTTTCTTCTTATCCCTCTTCTTCGGCTCTGAGATCTGTTTGCTATCAATCAAACCTTGAATTTTATTCTTCAAAGTATGGTAATAATTAGTTGAGTGCCCAATGTGCTGATGGTATACACAATATTGGTTTTTCCTCTGATAGGGCAACTCTTGACTCTTTACGGGCTTTGGTGGTAGAGGCTGAAGCTTCCCTTCTTTAACTAACCTATTCAAAATCCAAGACAGTGATTTTTTCAAGTCAAAATAGTGCATTTGACTAACCTCTATAGCAAATACCTCTGCAATCTTCCCAACTATGTTCTGCCTACTACTGTTCCTGACAGTCTTATTGCTATCGAAGCTTCTCTTTGCATTCTCACTATTTTCCCTTCTTGCCATATACTTTCTTGAGCTTCTATGGCTATGTCCTTTAAAGACTCCCAGTCTTTCAGACCCTTCATTTTTAATCCATCTTTTAGGTATGGGCTTACATTTTGGATAAATAGCCTAATTTGGTTAGCTGTGCCAGGCTTTCTCTTCATTTCCATCACCCTATTTTTGCACCTGGTGAGGTACTTATGGAAAGATTCATCATGCTTCTGCTGAAGTAACTCAAAATCTTTCAAGGTGACTTCTATCATTGTACTATAGTTATACTGCTTGAGGAATTATTTCATCAATAAATCCCAATCCTCTTTAGTTCGTCTATCCAATCCATGATACCAGTCTATGGCAAGTTCGATCAAACTCAAGCAAAAGTACTCCATTTTTGTTTCTTAGATAGAGTGTCCCCTACATGATCAAAGTGTACTGCTTGATATCTGCTGAGGGATCTGAGGTGCCATCAAACCTTGGCAAATCAGGCACCTTGAACCTTTAAGGTAGTGGCTCATCCTCATCCAAATCCCTATCTTCAGGGTTTATCCCTCTACCAGCAGATAATAACCTAGACATGGCTTTAATCTTTTCCTCCTTCTTCTTAAAAGCTAGATTCTTAGCACTAGAACCTCTCACCCTCATGTTCATCACTGGAGGAACATATTCTCCATCCTTCTCCTTTATAAAATCATCCTCAGGGTCGCACCTCCTTTTGCTCCTAGGTAGGTCTTGAAGCACAGCAGCATCAATTGTGGCAGCATTCCCAATATGACTTGGATCCAGTATCTCATAGATGGATGTTGTAGGCTAAGTTCTAACATTAATGCTATAGAAGCCACCATCCTACCAATCATAGCCAGTATCCTTTCCTTAAACTCCTGCAGATGCCTATCCAACCTCTGATCCAAGTTATCCCTTACTATTGAAGGCCCAATAGGGGTAACATTTAGTATTTTCCTTAAAAATGGAAATCTTATAGTGGTTTTATCATCTATTATTCCAATCTCATTCCCTCTTTTAGTCTCATTCACCCTCTCATTTTCCATTTCCAAATTGATTCCTTGACTATTTTCTAATAATTGGCTTGAATCCTATTCAAAACTGACCTCTAAACCTAAATTTAAATCTGAGTCTGGTCTTGATAATCTGGATATGGATTTTTAAACCATGCACCTATCTGATCCTCTAAACCACCTAGATGAGTCTATGATGGCTGAAAAGGTCAAACGTTAGGAGTGATGCATGATCAATGATGTATAAGCATGGTATATGTATGAATGCAATGCATGGTTTGGTTAGGAATCAGTCACAATCACACATAAGCATAACAACATTCTTTCAACCTTATTACTTCCATATAAGAGGTTGTGCGATCTCTTTCCTAGGTGGGCTTAGCTTATTGGTCAACAGGGTATCTAATGGATGCATATGGTTCACGATGAAAAATCAACAGTATAACCTCTTTAATTGAAAGCGCATGCATATGGATTTTGATCGTTGCATAATTTGATTAATCCATATAGATCAGGTTGGGCCCATTAGGGTATGGAAGCCTCTGGCTGGTACCCTTCTAATTTGTTTAAGATTGATCAATACATAAAGGTTCACATAATAAGTAAAAGATTATTATGGTTATACAACCTAGAGGAAGTTGCTATTGTCATTACATGGGCTTGAGTCAAAGGTGATGAAATTTTAGAGCTATCTAAGCATGGTACCTACTAATGGATCTAACTCATCATGAGCGTAACAACAGATGGGTCACCACTTTATATACCATTTGGTACTAGACTTAGGTTGGTGGGGATCTCTTTGACACCTCCCTACATTAAGTAAATGTAGAGCGTGATTCAAGATAGCATTAGGCCTGAAAAGGGATGCCTAACTTAATTTTAAGGCTATAAAATGAATGCAAAGAATGCAATTTAGAAAAGAGATAAGATTAATAACAAAATCTAATTATAAAGAATTTAACCAAGATGCTTTTCAGAGTAAGGTCTTTTTGATTCCCAGTGGAGTCACCACTGTGATGTGCACCGGAGCCATGTTTCATTTTTGGTTAGGTTCTCAGAGGCTCGCTTTTAGGGTCCAAGATCGCATGAGGCTCACTTAACTCATAAATTGGCCACTTTGCCATAACGAGGGATCAAGCCTAATTTATGGTTGATAGTCAATCTATGAAGAAATCTACTAGCAGGCCTAAAAAGGTAGGTGTCATAGAGTCGCCACCTGATAGAACATCAAAAAGTTTATCTTGATCTTTTGATGTCCAAATAGAGGTTGATATTCGAGAAATCACTCTTATTAGGCATCTTGATCAGGTGTTATTTTATAATTAAGTTTTAAAAATTGATCCACTCTTCTCTCTCACACGATGCAAGCAATAGAATCAAAGTAAACATCCCAATCAAACAGAAAGCAGTAAATAAGTACACCAAATAAAGTTCTACTTTATTACATGAACAAATCGTCTAATAGAAAAAGAATAATATAAAAAAGAAAAAAATCATACATAAAGCAAGGTATTGATTAGTTTGGGAACATCGGTTTCCTCATGCATATTTACAAAAACGTTTTATTACATTGTATGAATTTTTAGGTCAAAAATTGAACATTGGTCCGTATTTTGGAAAAAAATCCAATTGATTCAATATAGTGCCCTTTTATCTTATTGTACACAAAAATTCTTTTTTACTAACTATTACATGCCCAAAAAGATCATACATCCAAAAGGAAAATAAATCCATAAATACAAAATAAATAATTAATCAAACAAAACCAAAAAAAATGAAAGTAAAAAAGAACCAGATATTGGTACGATTAGTGGATCACTCCTGGGAGCACGACTTTCCATGCAACAATTTAAAGTAACCCTCCAAAAGCCAAAAATAAATACTCATAAAAATACCAAAAATCAATACATAATAAAAATAATTAAAGCATTGAATAATATAACATGTAAATAATATAGAAATAAATTGTACAGCATGAAATTACATAAAATAATATACAAATGTGATGAAAAATGATAAACATACACAAATATACAAGAAATACATTAAAATGGCATGAAAACCGCACATGGACGGCCATAGGAAATTAGTGACAGCCATAAGAGGGAGTGAGGTGTGGATAGGGAGAAGGAGCTGAGGGATCCTATCCCTCAGGTGAGGGATGGGCGTCTCTCAATTCTTCTTTCCATCTATCACCTCTGGATAGAACCAAAAAATACTGAAAAAAAGCCAAAATGTGGGAAATCATGCAAAGTGGGTTTTTGACCTAAAACATGAATCTACACAACCTGAAATCATGCCAAAACATGTTATAACCATGAATCAAGCATAAAATAGGTAATTAACATGCTTTAACGAGGTTAAAAGAATAAAACATAGAGCTCTACATATTCAACAATAGAGAAATCCCATAGGTTTTATCATGCTGCTAGCATATTAAATGAATCAAAAACAAATCATGCTTCAATAAAACATACATATCATTCTTATCATTCAAGTATAAAAATTAAAATGCATCAAATCGATATCAAACGATCATATAAGCATACGAATAAAGTGTAGAGAGAGAAAATGAGAAAGAGGCTAGAATATTACCCTCGAAAGTATTTTGACTCTACGAATTTCGTGGTCCAGATCTCTACTGCAATTCATGGTTGTCGTTTCTTAAGACCAGATAAAAAAAATCGTTATGTATGCATATATTTTTCAAGAACTTGCTAGAGCACAAAACTTAAAGTGAGAGAGAGAAACTAATTCTTCTTCTCTAATGGTGGCTCTCCCCAAAAATCATTTCCCTCTTTGAAACCCTAAAAATTAAAGGTTTTATACCAAATCAAGAATTTAGTTTGAATTCTAACTTTAAAACCTCAAATTTGGAGATATATTCCCCCAAATCCAGAATTTTATCATTACCCTCCAACTTCCTTTTCAAAATACCAGAACACTATAAGAAAATATCAAAATAGCAACGCAAAAATTTTCGTTTCTATTTTTGGTTAAAGTTTTTAGATTTAACAATGAAAATAAAATTGGTTATCTTTCGTCGCTAAAAATGAAGAAAATTTTAGCCTTAAAATGTAGCAATGGTAATTAGCAACGAAATATTTATACCATTGCAAAATAAGACGTTAGTCAATTTTGGAATGAAAATTAGCAACGGATAGCAAATTTTGTTGCTAATTTAACAACGAAATGTTATTTCCGTTGCTATTTTAGCAAGATAAATTAATTTTCGTTGCTATATTTGAAATCAAATTGCTATAAGATTGTTTATTTAGCAATAAAAAATATTTTTCAATTACTAAATATTTCGCTGCTAAATAACCAATTTTAAAGCAATTCAATTTCAAAATAGCAAAGGAATTAGCTTTTTGTTGCTAAAATAGCAATGAAAATAATATTTTATTGCTAAATTAGCAACAGAAATAATATTTTATTACTAAATTAACAATAAAATTTATTTTTCATTGTTATTTTATTATTTATTAAAATAGCAACGAAATATATTTTCGGTCAATATTTTAGCAATGGAAAAACACATTCTATTGCTATTTTTATATTTGCCTAGGTATAAATATTTCTGAAATTTTTTCTTCTCACCCTGGCTCACCGGCTTGCTTCTTCCTTCCACACATCACCTCTTTCTTTGCATACCTATTCTCCTCCTTTAGACCCTATAATACTTCATTAACTTCATCATTACTCCTCACCATATTCTCTCTCTTTTATGTCTTTTTGAGATCCGCATTACCTTTTTCTTCTTTGCTTCCTCCTTTGAAGCTTCATTTCAGAGACTCTAATATGTGAATGTTAGAGGTGCGTTATTGATTTTTTTTAGATCTTCGTTCTCTAGCATTTCTTCTTTTTCTTTTTTGTTTTGGATTTCATATTTTCATGTATAACTTGTTTTTATTTTCTGATATTGTTCTATTCATAAATCGATATTATTTTATTCATTGATTTAATTTTTTTACAGTGTGAGGGGAGATCGGACAAGAGACGACGTGTTTCAAGAAGATCTTTTTGAGAGCTCGAGATGGCATCGAAAGGCTCGAGTGACTTGAGAGCTTTACATCTAGTGGAGGCGTGGACTCTCCTGAAATTTCCTTCTCTGTTAAAAATTATATCTCTCAAATCCAGTCCTTGTGCGCCGAGATGGATCATTTCTGATGTTCTATCACCTCCAATCCCCAACGCGATCTCTGGAAAAGGTATTTCTTCTTTGCTTTCTCTTACACTTCCATCGTTAAAGACTGAATCAGTAACTTTTGTGTTTGCTGCCCCTTCGAGAAATATAGTAGGGAGACATAGAAATCAAAGGTTAGTTCTTTTCAGTAACTTTAAGGAAATTATTTCTTTTTATCTTAAATTCCATTTGGAAGCTTCAGACAACTCCGATATTGGTTCTACTCTTTCATTTTCAAATTTATTGACTTATGTATTCAAAATTTTCTCTAATTGGGTGGAGGGTCTTCTTTTTCATTTCTATTTGTTCTTAAACTCTTTATTAATAATCAGATCTTAAAAATTCATTGAGATTCAAAATTAAATTTCCTACAGCATGTGTGAAACTTCATTATTTATTGGTGTAATTAATTGAGAGAGATGCTGCATTCAATTTAGACAACTGGTGAAAATGGGAATAAGAAATTAAAGGTTAGTTACTGACATGTTTCTCTTCTGAACTTCCTATAAGCTAGCTATGTGTGTGTGTGAGCTAGTATTCATCTCTATTTTGTGCTTGTCCCAGATTGGACACTTGATTAGGAGAGAGGGGAAATTTGAGTTTGCTAGTAATTGGACATAACCTGATGCTTAAATTACTAAGTTCTGAAATGCTGTTAAATCTGAAATGCCAACTTATTTTAGGCTAGAAATGAAGAATCCATGAAAATTTCTGGAATTAATTATTTTTGCACTTCTTGTTCTCAAGAATTTGCTCATACAATTTAATTTAGACTTTTCTACAATGGTGGTGCTTCAAGGGAACTTTCCTTGTCAATTATAAGGTATAAATTCTGCCCTTATTCGATTATAAATGGACATGTTTGTAGAAATTAAATTTGTTTATTTATATTTTACATTTTACAATTTCCTTTGGCTTCTCTTTTTTGATGGGTGGAAATCTAACTACTTAAGTGAATATTTTGAACAACTTTACTGGAGATTTAAAGTGAATCTGCTGGTGTTAAAGAGTTAAGTAATGATTGGTTGAATTCTAACCTTTTAAAACTTACGTTAGGTAATGGAACACTTTATGAGGTTTATTTACTTCCAAGAGCAGGTGCAACATATTAATCTCTAGCATTCTGGGTTTGTTTTATTAATAAATTAATGTAAAACATATGGTGTAATTATAGACAAACCCAAGTTTTTGGACATTCTATCTTTTGATATTTTATTGATTATTGTCATCTTACTTTTTATGTCAGCGATTGGTGCCTACTGCGGAGCAATTAAATGGCATAATCTCTGTTGTCAGAGGATGCACTGGAATTAATTTTACCAAGTATGAGGCCTTTATACTTCGCCTACTTTCTTTTATTTATTCATTTGGTGGACCAGTGTTCCTTTGCTGATTATTGTTCTTTAGGATATATATATATATACACCCACGCACCCACATATCATTATATCAAAGTCAGTGGCTGAGAGAAATGCTTAGTCTTATGGCTGAAACCTACAAACAATCTAGACTTTAAAGGTTACTATTTGACTTATTTCAATGTTGAAGATTCTGATTTGTAGCATGCGGTAATTGCTATATGTGTTGATTTAGTTTTGATTTTAAGGGCATTTGCTTGGCTTAACAATTGCACGCGTGTTGCTTTTACAACATTTTTTCATCTCTGTTTGTAGATTGCCTCCTTCTGAAATTTAAGGCCTTTAGAAATGCAGTAAAAAAGACACCTGTAATTGATGGTTATAGTGTTAGGATAAGACCTAAAGGACCATATGCAGTAGCATGCAAATAAATTTCTATTTCAACTTCAGATTTTCATATTAAATGTTTACACTCAGATAGTTTTCTAGATTTAAAGGGTGGGCTGGGAGGAGCTACCTGAATGGGTGGGTTGTCCACTTGATGTTGATCAAATGGCTTGCTCTAATGCTCTTTGTTTAACATTCGTAGTGCATGACTCTAAACTCTCTCTTATAGGTGAAACTTAAGGGGCAAACAGAGATGAAACTTGAAGGGCAAAGAGAGTTTTGCTGACTTTTGGAAGAACCACAAGTATAAATTTTGTTGGGCCGGCAATATATACATCTCCAGATTTATTTGAGATTGTTGAACTTATTCCATTTGCTTACTGAATATGTTAATGGAAGTGAATCTCTGTATTCAATGCAGAAACTGATAGTACCACTTGAAATGCGAGGATACCAATAAATTATATGGAAAGCAAGGTAAAAGTACGATATTAATGCAATTTTTTTCTTTTTGATCCATCCTGCAGTTTAAACTTATAATAGTTTTGATCCAGAAGGTTAGTTCTCTTTGAAGCCAAGGTCGCTTCCCGTTTTGATTGCTCCAAAGTATCCAAAGTGGTTGAATCACGGAGTCTTGATTCAGCGATAGCTGGTGCGAAGGTGGCTTCCAGTTTTACGGTAACCTTGACGGGCGATACTGATGCAAAGAAAGAAATGCATTTTAGGAGGACCTCCTCTTGCAGTGATGCTACTGTACCACGGACATCATTAATTGATGTGCATAAAAAGCTAGTTTATTCCGAGGCTGATGTTAGAAATTTAGCTGCTTTGGAGTAGTTTAATGGTGGTTCTTTCTCAATTATATCAGGTTTAAATTCTTTGATTCTTTCTCATTCTCGCAAGGTAGAGCAATAGCCCAATTTTGATTCTCGACTGACAAATATCAGGATAGGCATTGACAGAAAATTTAAAGAAATGAAACTTAGCAATAGAAAAATAAAAATTAGATGTTACAATAGTCATCACAGCCTGTTAGTGCAAATTCCACATTTATAAATTAAACGAGCCTTTTAGTGATTTCGAATACATTTGTTTTCCATGATGGTTGTATCTACTTTCTTAGGGTGAAAATTTATTGTTTGGATGAAAATTCAACTTGGAGAAATGCATTTTTGGGTCTTGAATTTTCTTTTCCTTTATTTATTTTAAGTCAGCTCCTCTTTCCCCATCTCTTATGATTGAACTTCTGTAACTGTAGTTTAAGTCAGCTCAGGTATATGCTTTTCATTGACAAGGTTGAACATAAAAATTACAATTGTGTGTAATAATTTTTAGCAACTGATGGCACCATCATAAATTTTTTTATTGGTAGGTGAATTTTGCAACGAAATTAATATTTTTCGTTGCTAAATTTAGCAACAGAAATTTGATTCTGTTGGTAAGTTTGACCAATTAACCGAATTTTATATTGTTTGAATTTAGCAACGAAAATTGAATTCCGTTGCTAAAAAATAGCAACCGTCAAATTTGCAACCACTGTTTTTGTTGCTAATTTTCATTGTTATTTTTTGTCAGCAACGGAAAATTAATATTTTTTGTTGCTAATTTGCATTGATAAATAACTATTTTCTTGTACTAAAATCATGAAAAATCTCAAGTTTCGAGTGAGGGACGGTCATTCCTCATCTCTAAATCCTAGATTTGATAAAAAAATCTCCAGATAGATCACACGGGAGAGAGGTATCCATAGACGGGCAGCTCTTAGGTGATAGACAACTGTCTTTCACCACTAAAGACCCAAAACGAAGCTTTTATGCGCATTTTGTTAAACATTTGGAAATTTTTAGAAGCTCTTAAAGAATTATGAAAATCTTTTAGGGAATGTGAAAAGTTCACGTCGGAGTTTCGAGATTCAAAACTGCTGTCAGTAATATATTATATTTTCATCATCGGATAATCCTGATCTAGGCTGTCTCGGGTTATGGTGTCTACGCTGACAATTTTTGATTTAGAGGCAATGCCTCTTCTATGTAGATACCAATGGTATATTCTGTTCTATCCCGTTACCCGTGTCTTGAGACAATAGGAGGCAATTCTGAAGTAATCTCTTTTATGTTATCTATTATCTGTTCTGATTTATGATGAGCTTGAATTCCTTATAATTATTTGATTGCGTATTCAAAAACGGCTGTAAATTAAGTTGTTTTACATTATTTTTTTTAATTTACTTGTGCTCATTAATTTGTTATGTCGCATTATGTAAATTGTTGCCGAGTACTGTGAGTAGTCGCCATTTAGTATTCTTATGTTCCATTAACCTTTATTCTTAGCACGGTAGTTTATTTCCTCCATGTAGGTCTTGAAGAATAGGTTTAGCAGTTGGGACAAGCGCAAATGGCCAAAGAAGTTTTTTGTCTTATGAGGATTTTGTAATAAATGTTTTGTTGTAGTTATTAAAGGGATGAACCTAAGTTTATATTAAAATATGTACATGTAATAATTATGTTATGTAACAGAATTTTAGCTATAAAGGTATATGTTATTAGCAAATAGTTTGATGTTGTATTTAGCCTTGAAAATGGAATGTTATCATATGTTTCTGAGAAAATACATGAGCTACTCTTACATATGCTACTTTGTTTAGTGTGCTTGTGCGTGCACTCATTTATCCTCTTAGGGATTATGAGGGTGTGACAATATTGTATTTACAATATTCAAACATTGATACATATTTTTATTTCACTATACGTTTATATATTCATTTCTCTTAATACTACAAAATCTTAAGTCCAATCCACTTCAATTTTTATATAGTTCTATGTAATCTAATCAAATAAGATAAAATATATTAAAAAATTAATTCACTTCTTTGTGCCTTTTTCTTTCTTTTTTTTATATTATTTAAAAGGGGGAGTGGGGTGGGCTAAGCAATTGGCCCCTTCCCCCCTCGGGTACTGCAGAGGCCCATAGTTGGGAGCGATTTTCTCAATGCCATACACTCCATACATATGTTAAGTCCAAGAATCGAATTCAAAGCATACTTAAGGGATACGGAGTCCTCATTCACTCCAATCAATGGACATTGGTGCCTTTTTCCTTTTAATTGTTTTTATCTTTCGTAATATAAAAATTGAGCATTTTCATAGATAAATATATATATTTAATGGATATAAAAATATAATATTATTTTTAATTTGATGGGATCAATATAGAAGATTTAATAGATCAATTTGAAAATAAAAATTGCAAACTATCATGGTAATTTTTTTTTTGTTTAATCTTTTTTAAGTCGAGCGCGGTCAATGGACTTCAATAAACATGCTGTAGCAATGGTCTTGGTTGAACATTTTTATCTATTTTTTTTAATTTACTATAAACTTATATTTTTCTGTATTAAGTTTATAAACACAGAGTCAATAAAAAACAAAACCATCAGTAATTTGCAAATTAAATTTTTTTCTCCAAATATAATTTTTTCCAAAACTAACAAAATCATTAGGCACAAAAAAAGGAGAGCTTAAATATAAAAATGTTAAAATTTAAGGATTAAAAGCAAATTTGGCCTCTTTAAATTCTTATCTTAAACGAAGATTACCAGAACGTTGTAGTAAAATGAAGAAATAGAAAGAACCTTCAAGACCATCCCGCCTTCTTCCATTTTCCCTTTAAATAAGAACACCCTTATCGGTTTTTCTCCGCAAATCACTAACAAGTTTTTATCTAAAATCTCCATTGTTACAAGAAATTAGTTGCAGAAAATGAGTACTCCGTTGGATGATGTTTATGTTTCAATGATAAGCAAGTGCCCAGTGATCAGCGCCCCAACTGACTGGAAAGAGACCGCAGATTCTCACATATTCGTAACCGATCTTCCCGGTCTCCAAAAACACCAAGTGAGTGTTCAAGTAGTGGATGATGGCCGAGTTCTTCAGATCAGTGGAGAACGAAAGGCCGATAAAGACAGCGATAAGGATATATGGCATCGGCTTGAACGTTGCCGTGGTGACTTTATGAGAAAATTCCAGTTGCCGGAAAATGCTAAGACCTATGAAGTTCATGCTTCCATGGAGAATGGAGTTCTTGTTGTGACTATTCCTAAAAAGGAGGTTAAGAAACCTCAGAAGAAAGTTGTTCAGATTGAGGGTGTAAGGGAAGCCACCACAGTCCTAAGTAGAATAGACTTCTATTCTGTTGTATTTGTTTTGGAATTGTATTTGTTTCCTATTTGGAGACACACTCCTCTTGTATATATACTTTACAAATATATCAATACAATCACGCCTTGCAGAATTTACATGGTATCAGAGCTTTAGTGTTTAAAAACACAACAAAGATGTCTACTGATGTCACTGCAGCCGTCTCGAGCTCCACTGGAGTTCTTGTAAACGCTGGTAGCAGTCAAATTGCTACTGCCCCATTATTTTCATCCTTTGTTCCTCTCAATCCATCTTTCTCCACCAAACTCAATACATCTAACTTTCTACTCTGGAAAACTCAAATCACGCCTCTTCTTAAAGGTCATGGTTTGATGGGACATGTTGATGGTTCTCTCCCTGTGCCATCCAAACTATTGGCCACTGGAGATGCCAATCCAGATTTTGATCACTGGGAACGCAGGGATCAACTGGTTCTTAGCTGGATCTTATCCTCAATTGAGTCTACACTCTTGCCACAACTAGTAGGTGCTTCTACTGCCAAAATGGCCTGGGACAAACTGCTTTCGTCCTACGCTGCCAGCTCCAAACCTCAGATTCGTAATCTCCGATCTCAAATCCTTTCTCTCAATAAAGGTGAGGATTCCATTGCTGTATATGTTCAAAGTGCTAAGGCGCTTTCAGATTAATTAGCTGCCTTGGGTCACCCATATCATGAAGAGGATTTAGTTGATGCCATCCTCATGGGATTAGGTCCTGATTATAGACCTTTCAACCGCTCATTAGATTCACGCATGGAAGAGCATTCTTTGGACCATATTTATGGTCTGTTACTCAATGAAGAACGTCAAATAGTAAGAGATCATGCTATACTCACTCAGAATACTCAAGTCGCTCCCACTGCACAATTTGCTGCCCGTAGTGTGCTGGGACAGCATCGTGGTAGAGGTCGTGGTCATGCTCGAGGAGGCCGGTCTCGTGGTGCTTCTGAATAGTTTTCATCTCACTCTGCTTCTGCACCCAAACAACATTCTGCTGGTACTTTTTCTAATGAAGTTACCTGTTATAACTATCGGGGTTTTGGTCATCTCGCCAATGTATGTCCCTCTCCTAGAAATAAAAATCGCACTAGTCCCTTACCTTCATTCCAGCTTGCTGCCACTAGTGCTCCATCTTCCAACTGGACTGTTGATACTGGCGCTACACACCATCTGACAGCAAACTTGGATAACCTTGCCCTCCACTCTGAGTATCAGGGTCCGAAGGAAGTTCAAATTGGAAATGGTATGTTTCTTCCTATCTCCCATATTGGTGAGACTTCCTTTTCTGTTGGTTCTGGTTCTTTACAATTTCAAGATATCTTGCATGTCCCTTCTGTTAAACGAAATCTATTATCAGTTTATGCTCTCACCAACACTAACCGTGTGTCTGTTGAATTTTTCTCTGATCATTTTCTTATCAAGGACCTGGACACGAAGGAGACTTTGTGCAGAGGCCGGAGTAGTGCTGGTTTATATCATCTGTATCTGAATAAATGCAGACCTACTGCTAGTATTTTTGTTGCCTCGTTGAATGTTTGGCATGCCCGGTTGGGCCATTCTTCTATTCCTGTAGTTAAACGTACTTTGATCAATAATAAAATTGCATTTTCTCCTTCTCCTAACTCTCTTTGTCACGCCTGTGCTGTGAGCAAGAGTCATAAACTTCCATTTACTTCATCAGATTTTGTTTCTTCTCATCCTCTTGAGTTGATATGTGCGGATGTATGGGGGCCTGCTCCTGTTACATCATTTGATGGGTTTAAATATTATGTCTTATTTTTCGATCATTACACTAAATACTCTTGAATTTATTTTCTTAAACAAAAATCTGAGGTGCTTAATGTCTTCATTCAATATCGAACAATAGTTGAAAAATATTTCGATAAACCCATCAAAATGTTTCAATCTGATGGGGGGGCGAGTTTCAAGCTCTTACTCCTTATTTGCGCCAACATGGTATCACTCATCGTGTTTCTTGCCCTCATACACCCGAACAAAATGGGTGTACTGAGCGCAAGCATAGGCACATCGTTGAAATTGGTCTTTCGTTGCTTCATCATAGTCATCTACCTATGCTTTATTGGACTGCTGCCTTTGATTGTGCTACCTATAGCATCAATCGTCTTCCTTCCCCCACCATTGCCAATGATACTCCATACCATAAATTATTTGGCCTTCATCCGGATTATGAGTGTCTTCGTGTGTTTGGTTGCCTATGTTATCCTCGGTTTCGTCCCTATTCTAACAATAAACTTGATTGTCGCTCTCGTGCATATGTTTTTATATGATATAGTAAACTACACAAGGGTTATAAATGTCTTGATGTCTCTGCTGGTAAAGTCTTCATCTCACGTCATGTTGTCTTTGATGAACAGGTTTTTCCATTTGCTAGGATGGTTCCTCCTGTGGCGCCTACTCCAACAGTTCCAGATCAATCATTAATCTCTCCCATCCCAATAACTTTACCAGTTCATCCTTTCACCAACATTCCTACCACCCAAATACCCATTATGCATTTACCAGTCACTGACAATTCCCATGACTCACCTTCTTCATCTAGTACCCCTCACATACCATCTGCCACTCCTCAGCCCACTACTTCAGCCCCCAGCTCTTCACAAATCGTTGCTCCTATGGACCAAAACAACGTAATCTCTTCAACCAACCCTACTGGTTCCCTGCATCCCATGGTCACCCGAAGCAAAACGGGAAGTCTAAAACCTCAACGCATAGTGTCTTTAGTTGCTGATTCTTCAGCTGCTCCTCTCCCCACTTGTTTTTCTCAAGCTATCAAACATACTGAATGGCGCCATGCCATGGCTGATGAATTTAATGCTCTACTTTCTAATGGCACCTGGCAATTAGTTCCATCACATCTTACATAGAATGTTATTGGCTGTAAATGAATTTTTCGGGTTAAGCATCATGCTGATGGTTTCGTTGATCGCTACAAAGCACGTCTAGTTGCTAAAGGTTTTCACCAGCGTCCTGGAATTGATTTCAAGGACACCTACAGCCCTGTTGTTAAACCACCTACCATCCGCATGCTTCTCTCATTAGCTGTTTCTCTTGGTTGGTCTGTCACCTAATTGGATGTCTCCAATGCTTTTCTTCATGGCACCCTAGATGAAGCTATCTTCATGCAACAACCTCCTGGGTTTATTGACTCTCGCTTCCCTGACCATGTTTGAAAATTACGGAAGTCTCTCTATGATTTAAGGCAAGCTCCTAGACAGTGGCATCGTTGTCTCACAAGTGCGCTACTCAGTTTTGGTTTTCAAGGTTCTAAGTCTGATTCTTCCTTGTATTTTATCTCTATTGCTGCCATGAAAGTATTTTGTCTTATTTATGTTGATGACATCTTGTTAATGGGTGACAACTCTGCCTACATTACTCTTGTTATTACGTTTCTTCAGTCTCAATTTGCAGTCAAAAATTTGGGCAAACTTCATTATTTTTTGGGTATTGAATCGGAATGGCTACCTACTGGCCTTCTCCTTCATCAACACAAATACATTACTAACTTGCTTCTTAGAGCTCAGATGCATAAGTCCAGTTCCATTGCTACACCTATCAACTGTAGTGAAAAGTTAACTTCTGCAAGTGGTGAACCATTTAAGGATCCCACTCTCTATCGTTCTATTGTTGGTGGCTTACAATATCTCACTTTCACTCGACCTGACTTATCGTTTGCAGTTAACAAAGTCTCTCAATACATGCATGCTCCTACCCTTCAACATTGGGGTGCCGTCAAGCGCATTCTTCGGTATCTTCAAGGTACTAAGTCTCATGGGCTCTTGTTTCGCAAAACGTCTTCTAACCTTACAGGGTTTGCCGATTCTGATTGGGCGAGTTGTCTTGATGATCGCAAGTCTACCACCGGGTTTGTAATTTTGCTTGGTGATAATTTCATTTCATGGTCTTCTCGCAAACAGCGGGCAGTCTCACGTTCTTCTACTGAGGCTGAATATCGTGCTCTGGCTTCCTCCACGTCAGAGCTCCACTGGCTCCAAATGTTTCTCAAGGAGATCGGCATTATCACTGACTCAATCCCTCGCCTTTTCTGTGACAATCTTAGCGCTACATACCTTACTCTCAATCCTATTTTTCACAACAGGAGTAAGCATTTGGAAGTCGATTTTCATTTTATACGGGATCGGGTTGCTCATGGTCATCTTCGCGTGGCTTATGTCTGCTCTTCTGATCAAATTGCTGACGCTTTGACTAAAGGGCTTTCTAAACAACGATTCTTGTGGCTTAGGGACAAGTTGACTGTTGCTTCCAATTCAGTACAACTTGAGGGGGAGTGTAAGGGAAGCCACCACAGTCCTAAGTAGATTAAACTTCTATTCTATTGTATTTGTTTTCGGAATTGTATTTGTTTCCTATTTGGAGACACACTCCTCTTGTATATATACTTTGCAAATATATCAATACAATCACGCCTTGTAGAATTTACAGAGGGTAAATAAAGTAATTAATCAAATTAACTAATGGATTTGTGATCTTAATAAATGTAGTTTTTGTTGTTTAAAGTGTATTTTATGCTGCGTATGTGTAATTCCTACGTTTGAAATGTGTGAGAATTATGAGTAAACTTCTTTGTTCATAGTTTTATTTGTTCCTTATTTTTTCTGTTTTCCTTTCTTTTTAGGTTGCATTTATTAAATCGGTCTGGATAACAAATTTTAAGATAAATTTAAAATATTTTTTGAATCAAAATATGAAATAATTAAAATAAAATTAAAAAATATTTTAAAAATTTTTTTAATTATTTGTTAAATTTTTTGGGATGAATTAAAAATATATTTTTTAATTATTTTTTATCTTGAAATAAAGGAATACATATTTTGATTATGTATCAATATATGTATTTTTTAATTTTTTAAGATATAAATAATTAAATTTTTTTCATAAAATTTATTTTTTTAATAAATATTTGAAAAAATAAAAAATGTTAAAATAATTTTTTTCATTTTAATTTTTCCAAATTTAATATATATTATCTTAAAGGTTAATTATTTTATTTTTCGATAAGCATAAATAAATTATCGGATTGTGTGTATAAATTATCGGATTGTATATATTAATTTGATCGGATGGTATAGCTGGGCATGTAATTTATTTTATTTACTACTTAGCTAAATTGCGAGAAAGAGAAAAATTAATTTGATTTTCTTGTATCATCAATCCCTTCGAGTTGGCCACGGGGAAACAACATCTGACACCCCACACCATTGTGAAAAGAGGGGAATCGCCCATCAACCTACCTTGATTGCCAAGAGGTGGCAGGATTGCTATGATCTAGCCCAAACCCACTTAGATAAAGAAGCGAGGCGTATGAAGGGAGCGACGACCCATCTTGGAGATAATTCCAACAGATCAACCAAACCTAGCCCAATCTACTTAAACAACCTAAAGGCTTGGAAGGAAGAAAAAACTAGGATATTCAAAAATCAATGAAAGGCAAGATGTTTAGACAGCAATGTTATTAAAATCGGATCAAATAAAAAATCAAAAAAGTAAAAGATTCTTGACTCGATATGATTCAATCGAATTTTTTTAAATAATATTATTTTTAAAATTTATTTTTTATAAATATTATGAAAATATAACTATATAAAAAAATAAAAAAAATAGTTTAAAAATACATTTATCATCAAAATATTAATCATAAAACAATATTTTCAAGTTATTCACTATTTATAATGAATATTTAAGATAAATATAGTAAAAAATTGCAAATGTTCAATAATATTCTTTAATTATAAATTATAATTTTGATCCGGTTTATACGATTTTTAGTCATCGAATCAACCAGATCAGCCTCCGATTCGCGATTAAACAGGTCCAATCGACCGATTCGAATTTATTAAAAAAATCAGTTATTTGAAAATTTTGCTTTTTAAAAATGAATAGTACGTGACATTGTATGATTAATTAGTTGGAGCAAGATTACTTTATTTTGAATTGTTGAAGGATATATAAAAATTAAAAATAAAACTAATTCATTTTAAAAAGTTCAAGGGAAAAGGAAAGAACTTATCTCTTGTGAGAGTTCAATTGAGTTTGACAAAATTGAGGAATTAAAATTCAATTCCAAAATTTTCTACAAGATGATTAGCATGAAAAAAAAAGGTTGCTTAATTATTAGTCGTTGAGTTTGGGCTAACGAATAAATAAAAGGGGTTTCTACACAATTACCATATATATATAGAGACAGAGAGCCCATCTTCAGTTACTATAAAATTCAAATTCAAATTTTTCATTTCATAACTGCTACGTTTTTAAGATTTCTCTTTCAAATATACTGCAAAAGAATTTTTTCTAAATTTTCCTTTCAATAATTACAATTCAAAGACAATTTTCTCTCAAAAAACTAAAATTATGATCATTCTCATCGATGCATATATATAGATTCAGATCATTCAGATATATCGTAATCCAACTGTTTCTCCTCCGATTATTTCTCACAAATCGTAAATTTAGAGCATTTTAATTTCATAATATTTTTAGCTTCCTAAGATCAATGTAAGTTTTATTTTTGTTTTCTGTAATCAAACAATGTGAAAATTCTGATAATTCTCTCCTCTCTTTCTATTTACCTAAATTTCGAAATAATAGCATTTGGTTAAATTGAATATATAAAATACATATTTTGCAATATGTTTTTATCTATTTTTCGTTTTACAAAAATTATAATTGTTGCTACTTCTCTCCTCTTCCTCAATTTACTTAAATTTCTAGTCGTGTATTATATCTGCTGGAATATATATGTTGCGTATTATGTCTACTATATCTTTTTAACAATATTCTGACTACAAAACTTAAAAATCTTTTTAATTAATTCTTATTTCTTTAATTTGTTAGATTTTGAATGAATAACAGTTTGATGAAATGAAATAAACTGTTTTAGTTGTTCTGAAAATTGAAAACAATGTGATTAATTTGGATGTAAAATTAAATAAGTTTTAGTTAAAAAAATAAACAGTATTGAGTTGAGTCAAAGCCTCTATACATTGTTTTTAATTTGAGCAAAAAATGAATACGGTGTATCAAATAATATATTGTATTTAGTTCAGGTTCAAAAATTGATACACTGCATTATAAATTGTAACACAGTTTAGTGAATTTTATCAAAAGATAATAAATTGTATTGACTGTATTGAGTTCATCTTAAAAAGTTAATAAAATGTATTCAGTTTTTACAAAGTATAATACAGTTTATTGAATTTTATGAAAAGAATATACAGTGTATTGAATTTTATGAAAAAAATATAGTGTATATAGTTTTGTCAAAAGATAATACACTATATTTATCTCATATACAAAAGTCAATATAGCGTAATATGTTTTAGTAAAACTTGATACAATGCAATATTTTTATACTTTGAAATAGAATGTATTAACTTTAGTGCATAAGTTTATTAAGTTTGTACAAAAATTCAATACAGTGTATTATAAACTCTAATATAGTTTATTCTATTTTGAGAAAAGAAAATATAGTATATTGAGTTTTGTTAAAAGAAAATATAGTTTGTTGTATTTTGTGGAAAGAAAATACTGGATATTGAGTTTTGTAAAAACAAAATACATTCTATGTATTTCATGATAAAAGATAATACATTGTATTTACTTTTTATAAAGTTTAATATAGTGTATTTAGTTTGTATCAAAAGCTAATACACTGTATTTAATTCAAGTACAAAAATTAATATACTATATTTAGTTTCCACCAAGTTTGTTATAGCGTATTGAGTTTTATCAAAAAAATAATACAATGTATTTAGTTTTGTAAAAAGCTAATACGCTGTATTTAGTTAATGTACGACAAAATAAATAGTATTTTCAATTTTTTATAAACTCTTATGCAGTGTATTGAATTTCCATCAAAAGATAATAGATTGTATGTATTTTCATCTAAAAAAGTTAATACACTTTTTTGAATTTTTGTAAAATAAAATACAATGTATTGAGTTTTGTGAGAATAAAATACAGTATATTGAGGTTTGTTAAAAAAATAATACATTATATTTAGTTCATGTACAAAAGTCAACACTGTGTATTACACTTTAGTAAGACCTGGTACATTTTATTAGATGTTATACAATATACTATGTTTATATGTTGAAACAAACTGCATTAACTTTCGTGCACAAGTAAAAATTATTTTTTGATTTATTTGACATTGATGTACAAATAATTATGATATAATAGTAATATGGACATGATATCAATATTAATTCAGCATGGAGAGGACTGAAATGTGAATTAAGAATATAAAAATTTTGAAGTGAAAGGCATTTTACCTCAATTGACTTGTAACTACAAATTATAACAAGACATATGAGTATAAATGTAGAATATGACATCCTTGATATAAAGTACAAACTAAAAGTAGGATATCCACCTCCAAAAGTTGATGATTACATGTTCCCTCTCTTTTACATGGAACTAAAAAAAGAAAGAATCAGATTTCACAACTTATCCTTTGTGCATCACAATTTTACAAAATACTATCCTAGGTAATACATCAAATAAATACTTTTAATTTTTGAATTGAATTCTTAAATTCATTTATTCAATATCTAAATATAATATACTTATATAATGTCATAATTTAAGACAATGTGTTTGTATTTGTTTTGGTTTAATATGTTGTATTAATTATTAAGTTACAAGTTAATAAAGTTTATTCAGCTTGCTTACAATTTAAAAAAAATGTATTGTGTTTTATCACAAGTAAAAATAATTAGCAAAATTTATTTTTAATAAATGGATTAATTGTATTAAACTCGTTGGTATATGTTTTATATTATACCTTTGTTATAACTTGGTTCAATGTATTATGTTTGTTACAGTGTATTAATTTTTGTACATAAACTAAATACGGTGTATTAGGCATTGATAAAACTCAATACACTATATTGGAGTTTATAAAAAATTGAAAACACTAGTTTAATTTTTTGTAGACAAACTAATTACAACACATTAGCTTTTTACAAAATTCAATACAGTGTATTATTTTTTTATAATACTCAATACACTGTGTTAAACTTTATGAAAACTAAATACATTGTATTAGCTTTTGTACCTAAACTAAATACATTGTAGTAGCTTTTGATACAAACTAAATACACCGATTAAATTTTATAAAAACTAAATATAGTGTATTGAATTTTGTACGTGAATAAATACACTGTGTTTAGTTTTAGTAAGACTCAATATACTGTATTTTTTCATAAAATTAAATAAACTGTAATGTACTATATAAAATCAAAATACAGTGCATTACCTTTTTTAAATTAACTAAATACATTGTATTATCTTTTGATATAACTCAATACACTTTATTAAATGAATACAATATGTTAACTTTTGAATATGACCTAAATACAGTGTATTAGATTTCAACCAATATTTAAAACATTAAATATAGTGTATTATCTTTCTTATTTTTTTAATTGAAGTTTTTTATTTTTACATTAGATGATTTCTCAAACACAATACCAAATGAAGTTGCAGTAGTTGAAAGTGGGCAAGCAGTATCCAGTGCCTTAATTGATGAAGATTTATAATTTAATGATACTAACACAAATTTGATGGAATATGTGAGCAATCTGAGTAAAAATATAGTTCATAAATTAATTAGTAACAACAAAAATATTAAAGGATAAGATGAAGAACCCTATTTTGGAATCATCAATAATGATATGAAGATGAAATTGAAGTGGGATAGATTTACAAAGATAAAGACTCTTAAGAAATCGATTAGTTTTTTTGCAATAAAGCATCATTTCCAATTTAAGGTGCAGAAATCGTATTCTAGAAGATACTTTATTTGTTGTGTAGATGACAATTGTTGTTGAAAGTTAAAAGCATCAAAGAAAGGGGACACACAAATGTTAAATATTAGATTATTCATATCTGATCACACCTGCGATGTTAAAGTTAGACTAAGTAACAAGGGGTAGGCCTAATCAACTTTGATTGGTGATATTGTTAAGAATAAATATATGAATGTGAAGACTATATATACTCCAACAAAAATCATACGTGATGCAAAATGATTATGGAATCAATATAAAATACTTAAAGGCTTGGAGATCCAAGGAAAAGCTTTGAAGAACATAAAAGGTAAGCCATCTGATTCCTATTCACTTTTTCCTAAAATACTTATACATGCTAAAAACAAAAAACAATGGATCTATTGCAAATTTGGTAACCCAAGAAGACAAGTCATTCCACTATGCTTGCATAGCTCTAGGAGCATCTATTAAAGTCTGGCCATTAGTAGTTGTTAATGGTACCTTTTTAAAGTCGATATATGGGAGAAAATTATCACAACATCAACACAAAATGCAGCTGGTAAAATATTTTTGTTAGCATACTCTGTAGTTAATTTAGAAAATGATGCATCTTAGGAATGGTTTTTTGTAAAATTCAGACAGACTTATGAATTAAGATCCAAAATGTGCATCATATCAGATAGACATGAGAGTATAAATAATACTGTGAAGAAGGTATATCCAAAAGTTAGTCATTGCATATGCATTTACAATCTGTTGAACAACGTTAAAACAAGATTTAAGAAAAATACAAAAAAAAAATTAAGGAACTTTTATTTGCAGTAGATACATCATATACAAAAAATGATTTTCAACATAACATGAAAGAGTTGGACAAGGTTGATGCGTGTACTAGGCTATACCTATAAGATATTGGGTATGAAAAATGATCAAGATTATACTGTATAAGTAATCGATTTTCAACCATGACATCAAATATTGCTGAGTTTATGAATGTAGCAATGAAATCAACAAGAGATTTACCAATCATACCATTACTTGAGTACATACGTGCTTTAATCCAGTAATGAAGTTGTATTAATGGAGACCTAATATCAGCAACTATCACAACCTTACTCAAATACCGCCAAGACGATCTACACAAAAATTATATTTTTTCACTAAAAATGAAGGTATGATATTTAAACTTAAATTTATAAACTTTTTTATTCTGTATTAAATTTTATTTAACTTGTACATGAAAGTTAATAAATTCTATTTTACATATAAAACTACTTTATTGTATAATATCTAATGCAAAGTATCAAATTTTTCTAAAATGTATTACACTATATTGACTTTTGTACATTAGATAAATACAGGGTATTATCTTTTAACAAAACTAAATACATTGTATTTTTTTTTATAAAACTCAATATACCATATTTTCTTTTCATAAAACTCAATAAACTATATTATACTTTATAAAAATTGAATGCATTTTATTAACTTTTTAAGATGAAATAAATACAGTGTATTAGCTTTTGATAAAAATTCAATACACTACATTATAGTTTATAAATACAATATAATTTTTGTTTGAAAATACAATACAATGCATTAACTTTGTTAATTGAACTAAATACATTGTATAAGCTTTTGATACAAACTAAAGATATTGTATTAAACTTTATAAATATTAAATACATCGTATTATGTTTCGTGCATGAAATAAATATAGTTTAATATCTTTTACAAAACTCAATACACTGTATATTCTTTTTACAAAACTCAATACAATGTGTTATCTTTTAATAAAAATCAATACACTCTATTAAAATTTATAAAAATAAAATACAATGTATTCATTTTTGAAACTGAACTAAATACAATGTAGTAGCTTCAACACAAACTAAATACACCGTATTAAATTTAAAAAAAAAATTAAAATACAATGTATTAACATTTGTACATAAATAAATATAGTGTATTTTGCTTTTAACAAACTTAATATACTGTATTTTTTTCACAAAATACAATAAACTATTTTTTCTTTTGATAAAACTCAATACACTGTATTTTTTCATAAAATACAACAAATTATATTTTCTTTTAACAAAATTCAACACATTGTATTTTCTTTTTATAAAATTAAATAAATTGTATTAGAGTTTATAATATGTTATATTGACTTTTGTACAAACTGAATAAAATTGTGCACGAAGGTTAATGCATTCTATTTCAAAAGTATAAAAATATGGCATTGTATAATATGTAATGCAATGTGTTAAGTTTTACTAAAACATATTAAATACATTGTATTTACTTTTGTACATGAGATAAATGCAGTATTTTATCTTTTGACAAAACTAAATACATTGTATTTTAATTTCATAAAATTCAATAAGCTGTATTTTCTTTTCATAAAACTAATTAAAATGTATTACGCTTTATAAAACCCGAATAAATTTTATTAACTTTTAAAGATGAACTAAATATTGTGTATTGTCCTTTGTAGATGAAATAAAAAAAAGTGTATTATGTTTTGCAAAACTCAATTCACTGTATTTTCTTTTTAAAAAACTCAATACAATTTATTAAACTTTATAAAAATAAAATACAATGTATTAATTTTTGAACCTAAACTAAATATAATGTATTAGCTTCGATACAAACAAAATACACTGTATTAAATTTTATAAAAATTAAAATATAGTATATTTACTTTTGTACATAAATAAATACAATCTATTTTCTATTCAAAAAACTCAATATACTGTATTTTCTTTTTATAAAATACAATAAAATATTTTTTCTTTTAACAAAACTCAATATATTGTATTTTTTTTACAAAATTAAATAAATTGTATTATAAATTATAATACACTATATTGACTTTTGTTTATGAACTAAATAGAATATCTTAACTTTTTTACATGAACTAAATATAGTGTATTAGCTTTTGATAAGAATTTAATATATTGCATCAGAGATTATAAAAAATTGACAATACTATTATATTTTTTACATAAAATAAATACATCGTATTATCTTTTTACATAACTCATTATATTGTATTATTTTTTGATACAAATTGAATACATTATATACAAATGCAGGTAAAGACATCCAATAATATTCAATTTACTATTTATCATTTTCAAAACATATATATAGGGAATATCAAGGAAATAACATGTACATATGCAACAAATTTCAACTAGATGAAATGCTTTGTCCTCATGCATTAGCAGTGATAAGATATAGAAACTTAGATCCTTATGCATATTGCTCGCCATACTACACCAAAAATACATTGATAGCAACATATAAAGAAATTGTTAATCCAATACTAGATAAATCTATATGGAAGATAACTACAAGTGTTAAGGCAGAAGTTGCATTAGCTCCAAACGGAAGAGTAAGATCTGGCAGACCAAAAAAGAAAAGAATCAAAGCAATTTAGGAAACTAAAAAACAAGAAAATGTAATAAATGTGGAAAACATGGCCATAATAGAAAAACATGCAGAGATATTCTAAAGAAATAAAGGATTCAGAATTTCCAATATTCATTTCAATTGTATATTTAAATTTGGCTTTATTCATAATACACCATATTCATATTTTTTTATCAAACTAAATACAATATATTAAGTTTTGTCAAAAGTTAATATATTATATTGTATTTAATAAAAAATTAATACATTATATTTAATTTTTGCTTAAATCTTAAAAATATGAATAAATAAGCAATTTAATTATATTGTATTCTCTTTGATAAAGCATAATATACTATATGGACTTTTTGCTCAAAATAAATTGTGTACTGATTTTTTATAAAACTTAAAACATTGTATTGATTTAATAAAATCTAATACAGCATAATCAATTTTTGCTTAAAAGTTTAAAAAATATGAATATCTAAACAAATTAATTACAATATATTAGGTTTGATGATCTTAAAGCAATATATTCAATTTTTTTCAAACTAAATACAATGTATTCAGTTCTACAAAAACTTAATACACTATATTTTTTTAATAAAACCTAATATACTATATTTAATTACATTGTATTCAATTTTGGCACTTTAGTATAATGAAATACAATATTTTATTTTTTAACAAATACATTTCATTATCTTTTAAATAATTTAATGAAACAAATTATGTGTATAAACTAAATGCAGTGATACATTTTTAGTAAAATTTCAAATATAAAACAAGAAAAAAATGTATATATAAAAAAATTAATTACAAAATAGTTTTATGAACAATAATTTGAAAAAAAAACTAATCTAATTTTATTTTATCCATCATATTTTTCTTGTTTAATCCCATTCTTTTTGCCTTCTTTCCATCTTCTATTTTCATTTAATCTTTATCTGTATCACTTTTAATAGTTCCTTATTGTTTACCTATCCCATTCAAATAAATAAAAGATATAATCTATCCCTATAATTATATACATTGAAATTTAAAAGAATTGCCTTCCTTTTGATGAAATATTCGCAAAACGCTATTAAAAAACTCCATAATCAATGAAAAATAAAAAATAAATGACAAAAAATATAAATTAGAAAATCACTATATTTTATTTAAAAAAAATATTAACATAATATATGAAAAAAATTAAAACATACCAGTATGTTTATGTAGGAAGGTTATGAACATACACAACCTCGATCGGATGATTTCCTTTTCCATCGTTATTACATTGTATATCACTTATTCCATGATAAAATCCCAAACAATATACATTAACTGTCCGCTCAGTATTTGATTTCCTTTGTGCTGAACGTAATGAATAATACATAAATAATTTTCTCTCCTTCACTGATAGTTTACCCAAAATCCAATGGAACTTAGCTACATTTATTGAAAAAAAATATATGGTCCACCACTAGCCATGGTGTATTATAGACTATAAAAGACTTGGTCCTAATAATGTATTCAGCTAAGAAATGCCAAACATTTACAAATGAAATGTCCTTGTTATTTTCATTATACATTTTGTATCTCTTTTGCAAAGTTTGGTTGAAAAAGCTATCAGTTGTGGTAAATAAACACTGATGTAGATATTTCTAAGAGATTGAATAATTATAAAGATCCATTGCAGTTTCCAGAGGGACCAATCACAAGGAGAAAAGCCAAAAGGATCAGAGAGAAACTATTGGCATTTATGCAAACTTTCATGGAGGAAAAAGCTCTTTGTCGCGCGATAGTACGCGGATGGATAATATCTTTGGAGTTGTGGAGAGCCAAGCTGAAAGAGTTAATCAAGACGTGATGATGGTGCATATGATGGGAATTAAAGTAGGCCATGAAGAGAAGCCTTGAGCATGTGTATTACATGTGCAATATTTTAAATTCGGGCTATTTATAAGTTGGGCTTTGTTTTAAGTTAAGTAAGACTTAATTAAGTTAATAATGTTTAGTTTTGGATATATTGTCTAGGCCTTACAGGCATCCCATTCATTTTTTCTTTAAGTTGATTTAAGTTTTCCTAGCTTAGGAAGGATTAAATGTTAAATTAACCTAGTCCATTATTCTAATAACTCTAGGTTAATTTCTTGCCTATAAATATTTTTGTAAAGCTGTAACTTAGTAGCGAAGAATTATTAGGCTTTGATTAATTTGAATTGAATTGATTCTTTGGAATTGCTTGTCAAGGTGAGTGTTCTTACTTTGATATTATTTTAAGAATTAGGGTTATTCAAGTTATACTTGTGTTGTTCTATTCTTCATCTTATTTTTGCTTTAGGTTTTAATTTCTTTCAGAATTAAGGTTTAAAGTATTTATCTTTCAGATTGCATACTAAGTTTATGAACAACTGAATCGATAAAGGATTTTAAGATTCTTAGATCTTAAGGTTTCGCAACATTTGGTATCAGAGCCTAAGGTTGTTGTTCGAAAATTATCAGTTTAATTTTTTGTTATATTCATAGTTAAATTGGATATTATCTAATAAAAAAATACATGTACTATTCATCTATACTGTTCATTATTACTATTCATATACTGTTAACAAAAAAATCGTTTATATCCGTATATTAAAAAATTTTGTATTTATCGACATTTAGTTGAAAGAAAATCGAAAATATTTGCAATCCAATGAAAAGCTTTTGGGTTTCTTTAAAGTAAAATTAGGTAGAACTAGCGTGGGCTGGGATAGGGAATTTAGGACGCTAGTTTGGTTTTCTTCCTTACGAAGAGCCAAATCTGCGACACTTAGTTCCAAATTCATCTTTCTTGCATTTTTAGTTATCTTTATTGCTTAATTGCTTATCTTTGCTTCCATAAATATTGTTTAAGTGATAAATTTGCTTCACATTGCTACCTCACTGGCATATAAAAGTTGATTATACACATTGTTTTCATCTTATGTGTAACATTCTGAAAGGTTTTTCTCAAAATTTTTGTGACTCTTCATGTCTATTGTCTTGCGACGACCATCGTGCTCGTGACAAAGTTAACTTTTCCTCTAAATTTTTTTTTGTGAAAACTTTATTTTCTGTGTTTCATTGAATTTCCTTATTTTGTTTACTTAAATTTTTCTTGAAGTACTTCTTAATTCTGAAGAACAACTCTATAGTGGGAATAAGAGTGAAAAAAGGCAAGAGTGTGAGGATACCAAAGAGGGTAAAAGTCAACATTGAGTGAAACACAAGAGAAGAGTGACATTACTTGAGTGTAAACATGTGAGGGAGTGTTTGTGAGGTATTACCTAATACTTTTTGCATAATTTTACTATGACTGAAGAGACTAACAAGAAGGGAATAACTCTTGAAAAGGTACCATATTCGGTATAAGCAATGCATGAAACATTTGAAAGATTTATAGGTAGTGTGAAGGATAGGTTAGAATGATTGGAAGTAAGCATAACAACTAATTCCAGAAGGATTGCCAGGAAGGGTCGATAGATTAATGACAATGTAGATATTGAGTTTGATGATTTGAAAGAAGAAGTTCATTCAGTAAGGAGACGAGGAAGAAGGAAAGATAGAAGAGATAGCAACTTGAATGCCATCAAGATGAATATTCCACCCTTTAGAGATAAGAATAATGCTGAGAAATATCTCAAATGGGAAAGAAAATTAGAGATGATCTTTAAGTACCATAATTATTTCGAAGATAAAAAGGTTAGATTGGCTGTTATTGAGTTCTCCGATTATGCATTAATTTGGTGGTCTGAGTTGAATAAAAATAGGAGAAGGAATGGAGAATTGCCAGTTACCTGTTGGGAAGCGATGAAGAGGATAATGAAAAAGAGGTTCGTGCCTAGTTATTATTATAGAAAAACACACCAACGATTATAAAGGCTCACTCAAGGGACTAGATCTATAGAGGAGTACCTGATAAGTGTGAAATATATATAGTTTTTGATATATTTTTAGTTAAGTTATTTAGTGTTTTGGTTTGATTTAGGTTAATATAGAGTTAATTTGTTAATATTTATGTTTTTGAAGTTAATTCTGTGTTTTGTTTGATTTTCAGGTTTAATTTGATATAAAAGGGTTTAAAGTGCAAAAAGGACAAAGTTTAGGGCTAAAAGCGCAAATATGAGAAGTTTAGGCAAGAAAACGAGCGTCCAGTCCAGAGCCTTGAGACGTGACCACGTGAAAGTACTGAAGAGTTTCACACGTGGCCACGTGAAGAAGAAAGTAGGAAAATACGTGGCCATGTGAAGGCAATTGAAGGGCAATTGTGAAGACCACGTGACTAGTGAAGGACCACATGTGGAAGAAGAAGTAAATGACCCATGGCCACGTGTATTGAAAGCACATTGAAGGCGTGGCCACGTGTATTGCAAGCACATTGAAGGCGTGGCCACGTGATCTAACTCTCCAATGTCGCGAAGGATTTTCGAGCTTCCTGTTTAGCAGAATTTGATTCCTATTTTATGACCGAAGTTTAACAAGGAGTCTACCACAATTCTTGCCTATAAATAGCAGTCCAAAACACAGAAGAAGGGAGATCAATCCTTAGAATTACTCCTTAGAATTAAGCTTTCATTTCTTAGTTCTTTGTTTTTACAGTTTTTCTTCAACGTTGTTTTTAATTTTAAGAATGGTTTGTGAGTAGTTTTCTTTACTTTTGCTAAAGGATACTTGAATCCTTGACTTGTATTGTTATGACTTGAGTTTGTTCTTAAATTTTAATACAAGTTGGTTATTTCTTGGTTCTTAAACATATTCTTGTCTTTTCTCAATTTTAAGTTGATTATTAACTTCATTAAGAATTGGTTAATTAATTAGTTTAAAGTTGATGAATGAATTGCATGCTCTTAGGTTAATTTAGTTGGATTAATGCATGGTTATAATCTGAATAAGCTATAATTGTGTGTTAATTTGAATAAGTTAAGATTAAGAAAAGTGTAACCAAGAATAGGTGAAAGTTAAATCTCTTGTGAAAGGCTTTAATAGACATCTAGGAGACTTAATTCAGTTCTTTATGCTAAGTGTTGAATTGTTCTGAATAAGAGAGTTTTAATGCTTGGAATGATAATCTTGAATAGAGTTATCTGGGTTTATTAAACTAAATTTTCCATAATCACTTGTATGTTTTCTTTTAATTAAGTCATAGCAATATTTGTTAAGGTGGATAGTCCTTTAGTGAAAGTTGTCTTTATCATTGATTTTTAACTCATTCAATTTACTTGCTTTCAATAAATCTCTTCTTTACTTTAGTTTTTTTTAATTGTTTTAACTTAGTTTTAAATTATTGTTTTTAAATCATCACAACTTTGGGATTTCTCTTCTCTCTTTACACACAAAAAATTGGTTTTGGAATTGAAATAGCACATACAAGCACAAGTTTCCCTTGGGTTTGATATTTTGGGTCATAATTTCATTTCCCTATATTACTAAGCCGATCTAGTACACTTGCTAGACTCCGATCAAGTTTTTGGCGCCGTTGCCGGGGATCCATTGGCGTTTGTTTATTTATTTTAATTTTAAAGTAATTTTTGTGTGTTTTCTTCTCTTCTTCATCTATTTTCTTATTTTATTTTTGGTTGATTAGTGGTTTATGGTGAGAGACAACCCCATCTTACCATTAGACCCTGAAATTGAGAGGACATTCCATAGGAATAGAAGAGGCAATATGAACGACCTAGAAATTGAACAACATATGAATGATCCACCACCTAGGATCGAAGAGCAACACATACCACACCAAGCTCCCGGGAATGGGTATAGACCTAGAACCATAAGGGATTATTCTATCCCTAGGTGGAATAAAGAACATAGGACTATTAGGATTCCTCACCACCAACCCTTTGAGATTAAATCCGCTACCATCACTATGGTACAAAGAAACCAATTTTCGGGTTCAGACATAGAGGATCCTGCACAACACTTAGATATGTTCTTAGAAGTAAGTGATACTGTGCAAATTCCTAATGTATCGACTGATGCAATTAGGTTGAAACTCTTTCCATTCACCCTCATAGAAAAAGCTAGGGATTGGCTACAAATGCTACCAAATCAATCCATTCATTCTTGGCAATAAATGCAAGAAAAATTTCTATGCAAATTCTTTCCACCTACTAAAACCGCCCTCATTAGGAAACAAATTAGTGATTTCCAGCAATTTTATGAGTAGCCATTCCATGAAGCTTGGGAAAGATTTAGGAGACTCTTAAAAAGTTGCCCTCATTATGAAGTTCCTATTTTTCAATTAATGCATATTTTCTATGCAAGTGCTCATCCATCAATAAGATCTTTGTTAGATGCAGCTTCAAATGGAAGTTTCATGAATCAAATTCCCGAAGATGCATTTTTACTCCTTGATGAGATGGCCACCAATGATGCTCAATGGGCAACCTCTAGAGCAACTTAAAAGAAACAGGGAGTTCATAATATTGATGAAATAGCCATGCTAAAAGCTCAATTAGAATTAATGGAAAAAAGGCATTTAAAAGAAATAAATGAGCTTAATGCTAAAAATGTTTCTATGTTATCTAATGAAGGGTGATTCTTATGCAGGAATTCAAGGACCCTTGGGAGTGAAGAATAATGAGGGAATGATAGAAGAAGTCAATGCCTTGAACCCATATAGCAACACTTACAATGCGGGATGGGAGAAGCCATCCAAATTTTTCATGGAGGGAGGGTAATCAAGGTTTTTCTTCTAATCCCAATCCTAGACCCCAATTCAACCACAATCAAACTTCCAATAATCAACTTCCTTACCAAAACCAAGCTCCACATCATTATCCATCACAAGCTTACCACCAACCACCCCCGGTTTTCAAAAAACTCAACCTCCCCCTCCTCAAGAAAAGAAATCTAATATTGAAGAAATGATTGTAAATTTCATGGCTTCCCAAAACTCAATTTTAGCTAGTCAAGATGCTAGGTGGAAATCGCAAGATATTTGGATGAGAAACCAAGAGGCATCCATTAGGAACCTAGAGAACCAAATGGGGCAACTTGCTAGTTCTTTATCAAACCATGCTCAAGGGACATTTCCATCTAATGTAGACCGAAATCCAAAGGAGGATGCCAAAGCAATCACCCTAAGGAGTGGGAAAGAGTTAGAAAAGACTCAACTTGGTAAGAATTCTTCTAAAAAGGTGGAACCGACAACGGAGGTAAGTGTTTCTAATTCTGAAAATACTGAAAAAGTATCTCCAACAGTTGAGAAGGGTAAAGGTAAGGACAAACTTGTTTCCACTGTTCTTGATGAGTCTCAATTACCATTTCCGATTCTAGCTAGAAAAGAGAAACAAAATGAACAATTGAGTAGATTTTTGGACATGTTTAAGAAGCTACATATCAATTTACCATTTGCTGAAGCTTTATTACACATGTCTAAATATGCTAAATTTATGAAAGAATTGTGCTTTAATAAGAAAAAGCTAGAAGGGCATAGGAACGGTTCAATTGTCCGGTAATTGTAGTGCTATCTTAACCAATAAAATTCCTGAAAAATTAGAAGATCCAGGTAGTTTTACATTACCTTGTGAATTAGGAAGTAATTTTGTTGGAAATGCTTTATGTGATTTGGGTGCAAGTATTAATTTAATGCCTTATTCAATTTGCAGGAAATTGAATCTAGGTGATTTAAAGGAAACCCGAATGATGCTTCAATTGGCGGATAGATCGGTGAAGTGGCCAAAAGGGATCATCGAGGACCCTATTGGTAAAAGTAGGAAATTTCATATTTCCGGTTGATTTTGTGGTGATGGACATGAAAGAAGATAGAAAAGTGCCGTTAATTGTGGGGAGGGCCATTCTTGAACACAGCAAGAGCTTTAATAGATGTTCATGGACAAACAGTTACTTTAAGATTTAACGAGGAGGAAATGGTTTTTAATGTTAATAAAATTTTAAAATATCCCTCGTATGATTTTGAAGAATCCATTTTGTTTTGTCGATGAAATTCAAGGAATGTGTTAATGCCAAACAAGAGGAAATCATTCTTAATGATGAACTTCAAAGTTGTTTAATGCATCCAAGGAATTGGAAGAGTTGGAAGCAAAGGAGCTAAAGTTGATACAAAATTTAGAACAAGAGCACAGTAAATATGAAGAAATTGAGGATGAACCATCCCCTCCTAAGGGAGATTCTGAACTTAAAGCAGCTTCATCTCATTTGAAATATTTATTTTTGAGTGCTAATGCCAAGCCAGTAATTAATTCATCTTTATTGACAGGGTTGGATGAAAAAATGCTCATTGAAATCCTTAAGAAGAACAAAGGAAAACTTGATTAGGCAATATCCGATTTGAAAGGGGTTAGCTCCAGCTATTATCGTGCACCTATGGAGGATAATTCTAAGCTGGTAATACAACCTCAACGAAGTTTCAATGAGCTTGATGCAATTCAACAATGGTTATATGACAATGGAGCATTTTATAAAGAAAAGACTACCCAAGAGATGAAATTAAAACGGGGCAAACTAGACCAAATCAGACAAAAAGAGGTTGCTAAAGCAACCATGATTCTTCAAGATACTTAAAAATGGTTTGGAAAGTCTAGCTGGAGACTTTAAAAACTCAGAACTTTTAATCTCTCTTTTCTTTTTATAGTTAAAGTTTTACTTGAGTTTTTTAGTTTTTTACAATTTGGTGTGTTTGTGTGTTTTGATTCATGAAAAGAATGAGTAAATCAAGGTTTTTAAAATAAAGACATGTTTTTTCTGGAAAAGATTTGGTGTTTTAAAAGATTAAAATGGAAAAATTGCATTTAAAGAAGCTTAATTGTGCGTATATGTTTCAAAGATTCAAGTGAGGCGGAAAAAATACATGTACACGTGACCACGTGTGGCATTCCCTTTGCCATCACGTGGCCATGGGTTGCTGCACTCCCAAGATCATCAAAATCACGTGACCACGTGTATTTCAAGTGAAATATCACGTGGCCATGGCTTGAAATTCTGTCTCCTGCTTTTACACATCACGTGACCACGTGAAGTTTAAAGAAGCATCATCACGTGGCCACGCCCCAACCCTCTGGCATTTATAAAACCTTCCACGACTTATTCTCTTATTCATCTTCATTTTATTTCCTTTCTTCCGTGCCCATGCCTCACCACCACGAATTTAACCCGTGACCACGGAATTTTCACGCATCACCAATCATCACCATCCCCATTTGCTTTCTCTTTCATTTTTCTCTCTCTCCTACCCATAATTTCTTCCTTCTCTTCATTCTAGGGTTTCTACACCTCACACACACCATCTCCACTTTGTGTTGCATTTTTGGTATACTTCTCATTTTCAAGTAAGTATTTACTTCCTTTACTCCTTAATTATTAGTTGTTTATCATCCATGGTTGTGTTTTGTGCAATTATTGTTCATGAATGTTTAGTTTTTAGGTTAATTTGCACTTAACATATTGGTTGCATGTTAATTATTTTTACTTCTTTGGATGATTATGATTATTATGTGCATGTAATAGATGCTTGGTGTGAAATTGGTTAGGGAACACTCTTTGTTATGCTTCTTAAATTCATGCTCAAACTTGTGCTCACAACGTGTTCGGTGAAATGCCTCAATGAGTTTTTCTTTAAAATTTTTTTAACTTTCACTCTTTGGTTGGCATGTTTATAAGTTGCATTGATGCATGATGAATTCATTCATCTTTTGCAAGAGTTGTTCATGATCTTATTAATACATGACATGCATTATGTTAACCTACTCTTTGTGCTAAACTTATGAATACATTCTATGCCTATCATGACATATGCTATTCAGTTGTCATTTCATCCAATTGTGCTTCATTTCACTCACTACATGTTCATTCATTCATAATTCAGTCTATTGTTGGTTATGAGTTAATACTTACATTGTGTTTTTCTTTGGTTGTAGTGGCACCTCGCAGGACAAAATACCCCGATGTAGCTAGTTCATCCGGTGTACGTATTCCGTCGTATGTGGACAGGGCAAAAATCAACAAGTTTGACTACTTTAGCAAGTGCACCTATGTCCAGCCTGCCTACTTAAGCCACTTGTTCCTCAATATTTTAGCTGGAAATCTATGGGACCATGAGATAAAACCATTAATCCAAAGTATTGGTTGGCAAGAATTCATTAAGAAGAAACCAAACGTGTATCCGGACATGGCACGAGATTTTCTTTATTCCTTTGAATGCTATTTCACGAGAGATGCTGAGGATGGCACAGTGGGCTTTAAGCTCGGTAAGAAAGCTTATTCTCTAACTTTCACTCAGTTTTCTGAAATTTTAGGTTTTGTGCCAACTGCTCCCTGGGAATTGGAAGATGCTTCCTCTGTGAAAAATTGGGAGAGAATCAAAGATCTGGAATTGGATGAGCCTTGGGTAGGAGGGCAATGCAAGGTACATGCATTAAGGAATCATGCGTTGCAAATCATTCATCGGTTTTTGGCAAAAAGTATGTACAACAATTTGAAGAATGCCAGCACTATCAGTGTATCTCAAGCAATGGTTCTTCGATGTATGATGGATGGCAAAGTAATCAATGGAGCGGGCATTATAGCTAGTCGAATTAAGGATTTACAAAAAATGCCAGGAAACATTGATAATATCTCGATTGGATGGATAGCCACAGTATTGGCAAATGCAGTTAATCATCAGGTTTATGAAGAACCCCTTAAAGGAGATTTGCCTTGCGTTGATAATAGGATGCTGAAAAGGATGAAAATTCTGATACCTAGGCCCCGCGGTCATTGGGAAACACGGGAGGAATATTTAAGAGAGAATAACATTCGGTTTGAGGAGCATCAAGAGGAGCAAGAAGAAGAGCAGCAGGAGGAGCATATTGCCACAGCAGTCCCGTCTCCCATAAATGAGCCCACAATACCAGAATGGGAAGAACCATTTAATCAATTGAGTGGTCGGTTGGATGCTCAACAAATGAGACTCGATCAAATGCAAGGAAGATTAGATATGCTTCGTGATACGGTCATGGAAGGAAATAGAAGGGTTGAGCATTTTATCCATCACTTTTGACAGCGGTTTCTGCCACCACCACCTCCACCGGAATAGAGCATCATTTGCTGTGGACAGCAAATTTGTGAGGAGGGGGTAGCCTCCTTTCATGGAGTTTGTTTTCCACTTTGCTTTTCGTTTTCATGAATCAAAACTTTGTGTTTTTATGTTTTTGTGTTGTCTTCTTTTCTTGTGTTCATGTTTTATTTGTTTTCTCAAGTCTGTACAACATATTAAAGACATGTATAGTTCACCTTTTCATATAGTTTGCATGAAAACTTAGTTTTCCCTAGTTAACTTCAAAACTTGAACACTTTGAACTTGGATATGGAATATGCATGTTTTGGACCTTTTCTTAGCAAGAGAACATTGTTGTTTAATATGCCTTTGGATGGATTAATCTTTAACTTGATAAATATTTGTTAGTTTCCAAACTCTAAAAAGCACTTAGACCAGTTTTAACTTGGAAAAAATCAATGCAATAAAGTAGTGAAGTAAGAAAATTTAGAGCACTAGAACCTTCCTCATCACCCTTCAAAGCATATGAACAACTCAAGCAACTTAGAAAATGATCTAGGCAATAATTTGTGTCCTACCTTGATGAAATTATCTTTTGTCAAATCATTTTGAGCTTATAAGGGTATGCTTAATGCGTACCATTAATATTTTCTTGTTACACCTAATGTTTTAACCATATACCCTAAAAAGCTTTTATCTCATCCTATGGAATTGGCCACTTTAGGATTAAAGGAAAGAGTGAAAAGAGTAAAGTTTTATTGGGTGTAGTAAGAAAGTTTAACAAAGTTATTGATGAAGTCAACTGAAAATATACCTTGTATTACCTTGAGGTTAGCTTGTAAAGGCTAGTTCAATAAAAAAAAAAAAGAAAAAAGTTTTGAAGTTTGAGAAAAGGAAAAAGAAAGGAAAAAGAGAACTAGCAAATATGAAAAAATATAAGTGTGGGATAGTACAAGGAAAAATGAAAAAAATATTAATTTTTGGTAAAAGAGCATAAAGAAAGTTTGAAATCAAGGCAAGGATGAGCAAAATATATAGATTAAGTTATGGGGTTTTGTAATCTATTTGGTCTTAGAGTGGCTATATTCATTTTGATTATCTTTTATCCATTCTTTGATAAACATACCTTAGCCCTATTACAACCTTTGTAAGACCTATGTGATTTTAAGTTTGTTTTGAGTTGTTTAGCGGAGATGACCTACGGGTTCCGGTGCTAAAGGAGAGGCCTATTGTGTTTCTAGAGTTTCAAGCACGAAATCGATTGTATGCTTATGCATTCATATATTCTATACTTCATTACTTAGTTGTGTTGACATTTTGATTTTCAAAAATTGTTTAAAATGATTGGGTCTTGCACACATTCAAGGAAACTAGCTTATATTCTCTTGTTGAAGTTAATCTATTTAGAGTTTATGTTAAGTGCTCTTGTTAAAATACTAAGTTTGGTTTTAAAATTGCATGTCTTTATACAAGTTTGATGGTTTTGAAGGAGGGTTTGTTCTAATTTGCTTGAGGGCAAGCAAGGTTTAAGTGTGGGGTATTTGATAAGTGTGAAATATATATAGTTTTTGATATATTTTTAGTTAAGTTATATAGTGTTTTGGTTTGATTTAGGTTAATATAGAGTTAATTTGTTAATATTTATGTTTTTGAAGTTAATTCTGTGTTTTGTTTGATTTTCAGGCTTAATTTGATATAAAAGGGTTTAAAGTGCAAAAAGGACAAAGTTTAGGGCTAAAAATGCAAATATGAGAAGTTTAGGCAAGAAAACTAGCGTCCAGTCCAGAGCCTTGAGATGTGACCACGTGAAAGTACTGAAGAGTTTCACACGTGGCCACGTGAAGAAGAAAGTAGGAAAATACGTGGCCATGTGAAGGCAATTGAAGGGCAATTGTGAAGACCACGTGACCAATGAAGGACCACACGTGGCCACGTGTGGAAGAAGAAGTAAATGACCCATGGCCACGTGTATTGAAAGCACATTGAAGGCATGGCCACGTGTATTGAAAGCACATTGAAGGCGTGGCCACGTGATCTAACTCTCCAATGTCGCGAAGGATTTTCGAGCTTCCTATTTAGCAGAATTTGATTCCTATTTTATGACCGAAGTTTAACAAGGAGTCTACTACAATTCTTCCCTATAAATAGCAGTCCAAAACACAGAAGAAGGGAGATCAATCCTTAGAATTACTCCTTAGAATTAAGCTTTCATTTCTTAGTTCTTTGTTTTTACAGTTTTTCTTCAACGTTGTTTTTAATTTTAAGAATGGTTTGTGAGTAGTTTTCTTTACTTTTGCTAAAGGATACTTGAATCCTTGACTTATATTGTTATGACTTGAGTTTGTTCTTAAATTTTAATACAAGTTGGTTATTTCTTGGTTCTTAAACATATTCTTGTCTTTTCTCAATTTTAAGTTGATTATTAACTTCATTAAGAATTGGTTAATTAATTAGTTTAAAGTTGATGAATGACTTGCATGCTCTTAGGTTAATTTAGTTGGATTAATGCATGGTTATAATCTGAATAAGCTATAATTGTGTGTTAATTTGAATAAGTTAAGATTAAGAAAAGTGTAACCAAGAATAGGTGAAAGTTAAATCTCTTGTGAAAGGCTTTAATAGACATCTAGGAGACTTAATTCAGTTCTTTATGCTAAGTGTTGAATTGTTCTGAATAAGAGAGTTTTAATGCTTGGAATGATAATCTTGAATAGAGTTATCTGGGTTTATTAAACTGAATTTTCCATAATCACTTGTATGTTTTCTTTTAATTAAGTCATAGCAATATTTGTTAAGGTGGATAGTCCTTTAGTGAAAGTTGTCTTTATCATTGATTTTTAACTCATTCAATTTACTTGCTTTCAATAAATCTCTTCTTTACTTTAGTTTTTTTTTAATTGTTTTAACTTAGTTTTAAATTATTGTTTTTAAATCATCACAACTTTGGGATTTCTCTTCTCTCTTTACACACAAAAAATTGGTTTTGGAATTGAAATAGCACATACAAGCACAAGGTTCCCTTGGGTTTGATATTTTGGGTCATAATTTTATTTTCCTATATTACTAAGCCGATCTAGTACACTTGCTAGACTCTGGTCAATACCATAAGGAGATGGAGATGTTGATGATCAGAGCCAACCTAGAAGAGGAAGAAGAGTCAGTAATGGTTTGATTTTGGAGTTGATTAAATAGATAAATAGCCAATTTAGTGGAATTACAACACTTCATTGACATAAAAGAGCTGGTGAATATGGCTATGAAGGTGAAGAGATAATTGAAGTACAAAAGAAATACCAGGAGTAACACTTTTAGTTCCACATCCCAATGGAATTTAAGATGGAACAAGAAAGATAGCAAAGCTACTCAAAAGTCTGATGATGCAAAAGAGAAAGTCAAAGACAACAAAAGTGGCACACTTGAAACAAAAAAGTATTTGTAATGTAACCCCTTCTAATACTAAGTATAGATATATTAAGTATTTTAGATGCCTAGGAGTGGGCATATTGCATCTCAATGTCCTGGTAAGAGGGCTATGATAGTTATGAAGAATGGAGAGATTAATTCTGATCATAAGAGTGATTCTGATTCTATGCCTCGTCTAGAAACTGTATCTGATGATGATATTGAATTTGATAAACATGGTGAATTATTAGTAGTTAAGCATGCTTTAAATTTACAATTTAAGAAAGAATTTGAAGATTATCAAAGGGAGAATATTTTTAATACTAGATATAAGGTGCATAATAAGGTGTGTAGTTTGATTATTAATGGGAGTAGTTATACTAATATTGCTAATACTACACTAGTTAAAAAATTAGGCTTAAAATGGATGAAACATCCTAGACCTTATAAGTTACTATTGTTGAATGATTATGAAAAAGTGAGGGTCACAAAATCGATCATTATTAATTTTTCAATTGGAAAATATTATGATGAGATGATTTGTGATGTGATGCTAATGCATGCTGGACATATTTTACTTGGGAAACCTTGGCAATTCGATAGAAAAATCATTTATAATGGGTATAAGAATAGGTATTAATTTAAGCTGAATGGATAAAATATCACTTTAGCTTTTTTAACACCCAAGAAAGTGTATGAGGAGCAGTTAAAGCTTCAAAGGTCACTTGAGGGGGAAAAGGGTAGTGAGGTTGAAAATACAAAAGAAAAAGAGAGAAAAAAGGCTAAGAGAGAAAAAACATGGCCCATTGATAAGTGACTGTACAAAAAAAAAGAAAGAGAGATGTATAGGAGAGAAAATTATGAAAGGAGTGGGTTCTATCATAGGTGCAACATTTATCCCGAGAGTGACAAAAAGCTCAGAGAGAAAAAATGTATTTTATGCAAAATGTACCTTTTGCTATGACAATTTGAAACTTATAGGATTTGTAGTATCAAACAAGGGTATAGAAATGGATGAAGAGAAGGTTAAAGCCATTTGAGAGTGGCCTACACCTAAAACAGTTAGTGAGGTTAAGAGTTTTTGTGAACTTGCTAGTTTTTATAAGAGGTTTGTCAAAGCTTTAAGTACTATAGTTGCTCTATTAAATGAAATAGTTAAAAAAATATGTACCTTTTGAATGGAATTAGAGTAAAAAAAATGCCTTTAAGATGCTTAAGAAAAAGCTATACACTGCTCCTATTTTAAGTTTGCCTAATTTTGATAAAGCTTTTGAAATTGAATGTGATGCTTTTGAGCTAGGTATTGGTGCTATTTTGATGTAGGATAGGAAACTGATCGTATACTTCAGTGAAAAGCTTAGTGGAGCTGAATTAAAGTATTCCACCTATGATAAAAAAAAATTCTATGCTTTGGTGAAAGCTTTGGAGGTTTGGCAACATTACCTCTTGCCAAGAAAATTTGTGATCTACACCGATCATGAGTCACTGAAATATTTGAAGTCTCAAAGTAAGTTGAACAAAAGACATTCAAAGTGGATGGAATTCGTAGACACATTTTCATATGTAAACCATTACAAGAAAGATAAAGAAAATGTAGTAACGGATGCACTTTCGAGAAGGTATCCCTTAATCTTTACTTTAAGTTCTAAATTATTAAGATTTGAGTATATTAAGGATTTATACACTACTAATTTCAATTTTGGTAATATGTTTGATACATGCAAGCATGTTGTATTTTAGAAATTTTATAGGCATGATGAATACTTGTTTCGAGAAGAAAAATTATGTGTGCCTATATGTTTTTTTAGAGAATTGCTGGTGCGTGAAGCATATAGTAAAAGTTTGATGGGACACTTCGGTGTGCTCAAAACTTTAGATGTGTTAAATGAACATTTTTACTGGCCTCATATGCATAGAGATGTTCAAAGAATTTATGACAAATGTATTGCATGTAGAAAAGCCAAGTCTAAAGTTAAACCACATGGTTTATATACTCCTTTGCCTATTCCGAATGAACCTTAGATAGACATACCTATGGATTTTATGTTAGATTTACCTAGAATAGAAAGGGGTAAAGGTAGTATTTTTATTGTAGTTGATAGGTTTAGTAAGATGGCACATTTTTTCCTTGCCATAAAATCGATGATGCTACGAATATTGTTGATTTGTTCTTTAGGAAAGTTGTACGTTTGCATGGTATACCTAAAATAATTATGTCGGATAGAGATGTAAAGTTCTTGAGTTACTTTTGGAAAGCTTTATAGGAAAAGTTGGGAACTAAATTATTATTTTTAACTACTTGCCATCCTCAAATGGATGGACAAACTGAAGTAGTTGATTGAACTTTAGAAACTTTATTGCGTGCTGTTATTGGTAAGAACTTGAAAACATGGAAAGAATGTTTACCATTGATTGAATTTGCATATAATCAAACTGTTCATTCTTCAATAGGTTTTTCACCATTTAAGGTAGTTTATGGTTTTAATCCTTTAACTCCTTTGGATTTAATGCCTTTACCTTTGCATGAGATATCTAAAATTGTTAGATCTACTAATGAGAAGACTCATGCTCATATAGAGAAAAGGAACAGAGCATATGCTGATCAAGCCAATAAAGCATGTAAGAAAATTTTATTTAAACTAGGTGATTGGTTCTAGGTATATTTGAGAAAATAAAGGCTTTCAACTCAAAGGAAGTCTAAGCTTGATGCGAAAAGAGATGGACCTTTTTAAATGTTGGAAAAGATCAATGACAATACTTACAATATTGATATACCAAGTGAGTATCAAGTTTTTGCTACTTTTAATGTTTCTGATTTATCTCCGTTTGATATGGATACAGATTCAAGGATGAATCTTTTTGAGGAAAGAGGGAATGATGTAGATATTCCTAAAAGATTAGATAATTATAAGGATCCTTTGAGGTTTCCAGAGGAACCAATCATAAGACGCAAAGCCAAAAGGATCAGAAAGAAATTGTTAGCATTTATGCAAGCTTTTATGGAGAAAAAAGCTCTCTGTCGTGAGCGCGATAGCCTTCGCAAGCACGATAGTACGTGGATGGACAATGTCAACTTTGGAGTTGTAGAGAGCCAGCTTGAAAGAGTTAATCAAGGCTTGATGATAGTGTATATGATGGAAATTAAAGTGGACCATAAAGAGAAGCCTTGAGCATGTGTATTGCATGTGCAATATTTTAAATTTGGGCTATTTATGAGTTGGGCTTTATTTTATGTTAAGTAAGACTTAATTAAATTAATAATGTTTAGTTTTTGGTTTATTATTTGGGCCTTATAAATAGCCCATTCATTTGTCTTTAAGTTGATTTCAGTTTTCCTAGCTTAGGAAGGATTAAAGGTTAAATTAACCTAATCCATTATTCTAATGATTTTAGGTTAATTCCTTGCCTATAAATATTTTTGTAAAGCTGTAACTTAAAAGCGAAGAATTATTAGACTTTAATTAATTTGAATTGAATTGATTCTTCGGAATTGCTTGTCAAGGTGAGTGTTCTTACTTTGATGTTGTTTTCAGAATTATGATTATTCAAGTTCTACTTGTATAGTCTATTCTTCATCTTTTTTCTGCTTTATGTTTTAATTTCCTTCAAAATTAAGGTTTAAAGTATTTATCTTTCGAATTGCATACTAAGTTTATGAACAATTGAATCGTATAAGGGTTTTAGGATTCTTAGATCCTAGGGTTCTGCATCAAACATTGTACATTGTCATCATGCTTCGCCCTCTTCCTCATATAGTAAAAAATCACATCTAAGTGTTGAAAATAAAAAAGACAAAATATATTTAATATATAAATTCACAAAACAAAAAACATAAAAAATGTAGTTAATGTACAAATATACATATATTTAAATTCTTATATTTAAATTGCTTATATATTCATATTTTTTATATTTATGCAAATGTTGAAAAAAATGTATTTGTTTTATTAAACTCAATACAGCATATTTAGTTTGGGTAAAACTCAATACACTAAATTTGAGCAAAAAATTAGATATAATATATTAAGTTTTCACAAAAGGGAATACAATGTAATTAAATTGATTATATATTCATATTTTTAAGCTTTAAGTAAAAGTACAAATTGAAAAAAAAAATGTATTATATTTTATTAAATTCTATACAGTGTATTAAGTTTTGAAAAAACTCAACACACTATATTTAGTTCGAGAAAAAACTTAATGTTGTAACAACCTATATCCGTTCAAAGAGAAGAACCGAATACCGAATGTAACAATCAGGTTTAGGCAATTTTTTACGAATAAAATAATCATTTAATAAAAGCACTATTCATTTTATAAAAATTTTGACAGAATATCCCCTAAAATTTAAGTTACTCCCTGAAAACAAATTTATCCCAAAACACTTTTATTTATTCTCATCCTACCATCCTTTCTTCATTCAAACTCCAACATATAATTAATGCCCTTCATCCAATAAATTATAACCAACAAAATTTAAACCATTTAGATTTCTTAATTTACAATAAGCCTCTAAATACAGCACCAAGTTGCCCAAAACTATTTACATCATATTACATGTCCATAGGTTAATTACATACCCAAAAAGTACCAGAAAAACCATAAAAGGACCTATGAAGGCAATTTAAACAAATAAATAAATATGGTTATTATTTATTAATTAAATCAAATGTTAGACTAAAATTGCGATTTGTATTTGCCCCAAGTAAATCCAGCAAAATCGCACCGAGCTAAATAAACGGGATGTAATCGAGGGATTCAGTTCTTGAAAACATCCAATCCCCTTTAACAATTTTTCTTATTCCACATACGCAATTTTTTTATTAATTATATACATTTCTATATACACACACATATATATATACATACAGTTGTGGATTCAGGTCTCGGAGCCATCCAATCCACAACTCAATTAAATTACATACACCGGATTCAGCTCTCGGAGCCATCCAATCCGATGTTACATATCAAGGCACCACATTACAATTTCTCTAATTAGCATGCCAATCTATCCAATTTCTCCAATTCTTATCTGGTTTACTAAGGACAAATGAGAAATTTTCATAACAAATATACTTATTTAATTTAGATAATTAAATCTTCAAATTTATCCTTCTTTGCTTTTCAAGATATCTTCAATTATCAACTTAATATGAATCACCAACTAGGATTCAAGTAGAGCTTTTTCAATTACACTGGCTAACTGAAGTCACATTCAATTTATATTAATCGTAAAACATAATTATTAGTCTTTGAGTTTACAACTAATTCATATGTGTACATATATGTGTATATATACATACCACTTGTCAAGTTATAAATTTAATATTTACAACCTTATCCATAATTATTCAACTATGATTTAAATGTTTTATGTACAATAAACATATTAACTACAATTTTGTATATAATGCATGTTTATTAATTTTTGCTTTGAAAATCACAAGTATAACATAATTCCATTTGATTTTATACTCAATTTATATCATTTTGAATCTAATAAAGTTAGCAATAATTTAATCCACCAAAAGCTTAGATTCTCTAACATACATAATGCATAATTACAAAGGAAAAATAAATTTGCTTGAACACTTACTTGCTAGTTGATTTCTTCTTAAAATTTCAGCTTTTAAAACACCAATTCTCCATCAATTTCCTTCTCTTTCTCTATTTTCTCCATCTAAACCATTTCCTCTCTCTACAAAAATTCACATTCCACAAGAATTTTCAACAATTCATCCACCAAATCATGATTTATAGAAAATTCCAACAATTATATAACTATAAATTCACTTAATTTCCAACAATTCCATTTTTTCCCAATTAATCAAAATCTTAAATATAAAATACATCATCTCTACCTCACATTTCTCATTAAAAATTAATAATTAGGAGTAAATAAATGCTTACCCAACTAAAGAGAGAGAAAAGCAACACAAAAAGAAGATGGAGTGGAGGAAGAGCCAAACCCACTTTGCTGCCACGCAAGGAAGAGGAAGAGAAAAGAAGAAGAAGGATGAGGAGGAGAAGGAGGAGGTGACGGCAGCTGCTGGCGGCGACGATGGTGGTGGCCGGACCGAGCAAAAGAAGAAGAAGAAGAAGAAGAAGAAGAAGAAGAAGGAAGGAGGGGGCTGTCAGGTTCTTTAGGGACCAAGGGAAAGGAACACTTATTCCTTAAAAATTAAAAGAAATTAACATGGCCAAAACTACATAGTTTTGGTCAAATGTCCAATTTAGTCCCCCAAGTTAGCTCTATTAGCGAATCAACCCCAAAACGTTTTAATTCTTTTCAATTACACTCAAATTCAATTATAATTTCACCCAAAATTATTTTTATATTTATATTTTTGTCAAATTCCTATATAATTCTAGTTAACCCATAAATCGGGGCGTTACAAATGTAGCTTATTATGTTTGTAAAAAATGAATACAATGTAATTAAACTTATTGTATTGTCACGTTGTTTATCTTTATACAAAAATTGAACACAATGTATTATTTATAATTAAACTCAATACAGTATATTTAGTTTTCATAAAACTCAATACAATATATTAAATTTTGTTAAAAACTCAATACATTATATTTAGTTTGATCAAAGACTAAAAATATATGTATATAAATATACACAAGTACATACCGAATTACTAAACTCTGTTCCAAGGTATGCCAAAGGATACCACCATGTCTTGTCTTTTACAATTTCAATACCAAAATGAAAATGATCAAACAAAAATAAATTATAACTACATAAAAAAAAAAGAAAAACTTTAAATAGAAGTATCAAAGTTCTTATTCAAATTACTTGGTGGCCTTCTTAAGCAAAACCAAGTCAACCACTTAGTAAATTGGATAACTTTGCAAAATCTAGCCTTTCTTCAATACCAATGATAAATGGATGATTAACATCTTTTTTCTTTGTAGCATTATTTAACCCAAACTTGTTTACAAAAGGAGATTTCATAACCCTTGATGGTTTGGTACTCCTTTTGTGATTATTCGAACTAAAATAATCAAGAAACTTCAATGCATAGATAACTTTTCCACGTTGGGTAGCTAAATCCTATAACAATATAAAAAAATACTTTGCTTCATTTAATATATAGTTACAATAAAGAAGAAAAAATAAAATATATGTTTAACTAATTTTACTAACTTTGAGTTATTATTCCTTATTAGTTTGCATCACTGCAATGTGAATAATGCAATCAACTGTCTCATCATCCAAATTTCTTCTGAATGAACTCGACGTTTGTGTCTCTTCTAATTCAGCTTGTAAAAAAGTAAAAAAAAAAATTAAAAACTCATTATAATATTATGTTTTTTCAATAATGTAATACAATGTATTCAGTTTTATAAATAAAAGAATATAGTGTATTAAGGTTATCAAAATTGAATAGAATTAATACATTATATTCAGTTTTATAAAAAAGTGAATATAGTCTACTAGGGTTATCAAACTACTTAGATATTTAGATTTTTAAATTTTAAGAAAACATTGAATATAGTGTATTAGGCTTTATTAAACTAAAATACAGTGTATTAAGATTTGATAAAATTTAATGCACTATATTTTCTTTTCACAAAACTCAATACAGCATATTATCTTTTGATAAAACTCAATACATTGTATTAAATTTTATAAAAACAAAATACAATTTATTAATTTTTGAACTTGAAAAGAAAATATAATGTATTAGCTTTGATACAAACTAATTACACTATATTAAAATCTATAAAAAAAACTAAAATGTAGTGTATTTATTTTTCTACATAAATTAATGCACTGTGTTTTATTTTTATAAAACTCAATACACTGTATTTTTTTCACAAAACTCAATAAAATGTATTTTTATTTGAAAAACTCAATATAATATTTTTTTCTTTTCATAAAACTGAATAAAACTGTATTAGAGATTATAATACACAGTATTAACTTTTGTAAAAACTCAATAAACTTATGCATGAAATTTATTACATTTTGTTTCAAAGTATAAAAATATTGCGTTGTATAATATCAAACGCAATGTATCAAGTTTTTTATAAAATCTATTACATTGTATTGACTTTTGTAAATGAGATAAATATAGTGCATTATCTTTTGATAAAGTTAAATATATTGTATTTTCTTCTTATAAAACACAGTATATTGTATTTTCTTTTCATAAAACTCAATAAATTATATTACACTTTATAAAAACTGAAACATTTTATTAACTTTTTAAAATGAACTAAATATAGCGTACTAGCTTTTGATAAAAATTCAAAACAGTGCATTAGAATTTATAAATACGGTGTGTTTTCTATTTTAAAACACAATACATTGTATTAACTTTTGTAACTAAACTAAATACAGTGTATAAGCTTTTGATACAAACAAAAGACATTGTATTAAACTTTATAAATACTAAATATAGTGTATTATCTTTTATACATGAAATAAATACAGTGTATTATCTTTTGCAAAATTCAATACATTGTATTTTCTTTACACAAATTAATACAATGTATTAAAATTTATAAAAATAAAATAAAGTGTATTAATTTTTAAACCTGAACTAGATATATTGTATTAGCTTTGATATAAACTAAATATAATATAGGGTATTAAGTTTTTGCAAAACTCAATACACTATACTTGGAAAGAAATGTATTAGCTATTGAGCATGCCATGACCACTAAAAAATATTTATTCATGTTTATACACATACATTTAAAAAATAATATATATATATATATATATATATATATATATATATATATATATATATATATATATATATATATATATATATATATAATCTTTTTCAACATCTTGATATGTTTTTTTTCCTTCATTATCATCACCCTCTTTCTCAACATGCATATCCTTCTCTGTATCAGAAATATGATCTACATATTTTTCATCTTGTTCTTGTTTTGTTGCTTTTTTAATTGAATAATCAATAGGCTCTGATACTATGACAATCTTTTTATTTCTATCATCTAAATTCTATAACAATAAAAAAAATATTGCATTTTAATTAATATATAACTACAATAATATATATATATATATATATATATATATGTATATATAATTTTACTGACATTTATTTCTTATTTCTCTCTAAGTTTCATCATTACAGCTTAAACAATACAATCAAATATCTCATCACTCATATTCTTTACGAATGAACTAAATTTTTGCCTCTTTTCCAGGACACTCAGTAAAAAAATTAATATAATTAAAAACTCATTATAATATTCATTTTGGGCAAAAATTCAATGTATTGTAATGTACTTTAGTAAACTAAATATAATGTATTAATTTCAGTCAAATACCTTTTATTATCTTTGAAAAAAAAACATACTAACTTTTGTACATGAACTAAAAAAAGTGTATTAATTTTTAATAAAACTCAATACACTATATTTTCTTTTTACAAAACTTAATATACTGTATTTTTTTTTATAAAACTCAATAAATTGTATTACACTTTATAAAAACTTAATACAGTTTATTTACTTTTGTATATGAACCAAATACAGTTTATTACATTGTATTAAAGTGTATTACACTATATTATTTTTTTTATAAAACTTAATACTCTTATTATACTTGATGAAAACTAAATACAGTGTATTAACTTTTATACTTGAAAATTAACTTTTGATACAAACTAAATACACTTTATTAGATTTTATAAAAATTAATACAGTGTATTGGCATTTGTATGTGAAATAAATATAACTAAATACAGTGTATTGGCATTTATATGTGAAATAAATATAGTATATTTGTTTTTTATAAAACTTAATACAATATATTTTCCTTTCACAAAACTCAATACACTGTATTTTCTTTTTATACAACTAAGTCAATGTAATAAACTTTACAAAACTAAATACACTGTATTGACTTTTGCATATGAAATAAATACAATGAATTAATTTTAGTAAAATGCAATATATTATCTTTGAAAATAAAACGCATTAACTTTTCTACATGATTTAAATGCATATTATTATGTTTTTATCATAAATTTATACAATGTATTACGTTTGACCAAAACAAAATACACTTTATTATGTTTTAGCCAATATACATTATTAAGTTCCAAAAGACAATGTATTGACTTTTGTGCATGGCCTAAATACATAGTATTATGTTTTTTTTTGTTATAACTTAATACAATCTCCAGTTTTTAATATATTGAGCATGACATGACTATTGAAAAAATCATTCAATTTTATACAAATAGAATTAAAACAACAAAAAATAATAAAACTTACTTCTTTTACATCTTTTTGATATGTTTTTGTTGCTTCATTAACGTTAATGTCTTTCTCAACATCCATATCCTTCTCTGCATCAAAAATAGGATTTACAAAATTTTCATTATTTTCTTCTTTTTATCCTTTTTCAAATAGAGAACTAGCAAAACCCTAATGACATTGAAAATTTATGATTTAAAATAATTTAATAATAATTACTTTAAAATTCATATGAAATGTATCAAATACCAAAAAATCACCTAAATGCTAGCACCACAATCTAGTTTTTGCGAAATTACAAAAAGTGCTTCATAAATCTTTGCCATTTCTGCCTTCATTTCATTTTTTCAAATGATATATATTTCCTTTTATGATTTTAATCTCTTCTATAATTTCCAACTGCCTAGATGAAATTAATTCCATCTCTTTCTTCATATCATAAGGGGGTACATCCTTTCCAAAATCACAGCTTTCCATTAAGATAGAGGGATAAAGCTTGATGGATTATCATCGGTAGGGTTTGGAATATCAGAAGTACGATTTGGCATATCACCTGGTGAACAAGTTAGGAGACTACTTAAACGTCTTTCACTCTCTGAATCAATATGTGCTTCCTCGTTGATAATATTGATACCAAATAATTCATTGTTATATCCGACCAAGCCCTTTAAATCGTAATGCTCGATCTCATCATATGTTGGCCGAATATTTTTTTTACTTTCAACCAAAAAAATAATAATTAAAATAAAAAACTATATATATATATATATATATATATATATATATATATATATAAAATAAAATCTATTATATTCAATTTTTACTTAATGCACTATATTGTATTAAAGTTTTCATAAAAATTCAAATACATTGTATTGAGTTTAATAAAACCTAATACACTATATTCAATTTTTTTCATAAAACTTAAAATTATGAATATCTAAGCAATTTAATTACATTTTATTTTCTTTAATAAAACCTAATACATTATATGAACTTTTCACTTAAAATAAATAGAGTATTTTGAGTTTTGATAAAACTTAATACACTATATCGAGTTTAATAAATCTAACACATCACTCAATTTTTTCTTAAAATTTAAAAATATGAATATCTAACTAATTTAATAACATTTTATTCATTTTTTACAAACCTAAAATACTATATTCACTTTTTGCTCAAACTCAATACAATGTATTGAGTTTTGTTAAAATTGAAAACACTATTTTGAGTATTAAAAAATCTAATACACTGTATTGACAACTATCTATATACATTTTCTAAACCTAAAAAACAATGTATTGACTTTTTCTGAATCTAATGAATAAACATTTTGTACAGTATTAAAAATCACAAATAATAATTGAAAATATAATTACCTCTTGATTGAAAAGGTCACTCTCAACATATTTCCACCAACAAAAATGAGAAATAGTCCATCTTAATATCTGAAGAAGTCTGCTCCCATTTGATATGGAAAATTATGCATCAATCTGATCTCAAAACTCATAAAACCACACAAAAAAGGCTAATAGGAATCCTTTTATCCTATACATCTTTGAGCACGAACCATTATGAAAAATTCCGTTTAAACTTTTTAATATCATACTGAAGACATCCTTTTCCCTATTGATAATCGTTATACGCGCTGTTATCAATAATAGCAATTTTCTCTTTACTCACCATCTTAGGCCCTATATTAGATAACAAATAGCAGTAAACCAAGTATAGTATAGCAATTTTCACTGCATCCTCATATGGATTAAACTTTGTTCTTAAAAAAATCATACCTATCAAATCCTTTGAAATTTTCATATATCTTGGAAAATACTTATCAATCAAACCACTATCATCACTTTATAAGTTTGACCATTTAAACTCTCTATTGCACTTTAAACCAGCAACAATAGCAAATTCAGCTATTTAAAATCTCAAAACAATACTATTTACCTTTACACATAATTCTTTATCATTAACGATGCAAATCTCCCTCATCAATAAAGAATGAACAACTTGCTTTAAACCACAACCTTTAGCATATCCAAAACATATAGCCAAAACATGATTCTCTAAAAAATTTCTTCTAATCCTCATTTAATATTGCAGAAATTAATTCAAATACATCATTCTCCATGGAAAAAGAAATCCTCCCTATACAATAGTCTTTGGGATCAACATATGCATCACTAGCCTTTTTTGGTGCTACTGGCTTCTCCATTTTCTTTAATATTTTAAAAGAACCTCTTGTCTTGTGAAATCGAGAAGATGAAGAAGATTATATAGTTAACTACAAAAATAACATATATTTTGTTTATAATTTCATTTCAAAAACTTCATCAACAAACGTAAAATAAAAAATAAATCAAATATATATAACAACAAATATAAACACACAAAAATGTAATACACAATATATATAACAATGAACAAATAAATCACAAACTTAAAATTTTTTATTCACTTTTGTCCATAATCTAATACACTGTATTAGCTTTCCTCAAAAGTCAATACATTATATTACATTCTATAAAAACTAAATAGATAGATAAATAACACACATATATATATAACAGTAAACAAATAAATCACAAACTTAAGAATTTGTATTCATTTTTGTCCATAATCTAATACATTGTATTTAGTTTTACCAAATCTAAGACAATGTATTAAGTTTCACTAAAAATCAATACAATGCATTATATGCCACTTAAACTAAATACAATACATTGTATGCATTTTTACTCAAAATAGATACAATGTATTTAGTTTTGATAAAATCTAATACACTGTATTTAGTTTAATAACACCTAATACATATACAAGGCAATATTTTTATACTTTGGAACAAAATGTGTTAACTATCATGCACAAGTTTATTCAATTTGAGTAAAAATCAATACATTGTATTAAATACAATATATTATAAACTTTAATACAGTTTATTCAATTTTGCTAAAAGAAAATACAGTGTATTGAGTTTTGTTAAAAGAAAAAATAGTTTATTGTGTTTTGTGAAAAAATATAGTGTATTGAGTTTTATAAAAAAAATACACTACATTTATTTATGTATAAAACCTAATACATAGTGTTAAACTTACTAAAACCTAAGACAATGTTTTCAGTATGTAATTTTCAAATATACCAAAAAAAAAAAATATAACACCAAAACCAAAAATATAATAAGTTACATAGTGTAAAACTTACTAAAACCTAATACGATGTTTTCAGTCTGTAGTTTTCAAATACACCAAAAACAAAAATATAATTAGTTTTACTAAGATCTAATACAGTGTAATGAAATTTTTCCAAATCTAATATATTGTATTGACTTTATAACAAACTTAATATTTTATCTTCATTTTTTAGAAACAAAATACACTATATTCAGTGTTTTGACAACAATTAATGCAATCTATTGAAAATCTAATAAAATGTATTGTCCAATGTTGTTATATGAACAAAAAAGACCTAAAAATTGACAATATGGACAACTTACAAACAATGAAATATATATGAAAAATCTCAATATTCATCTCACTTTCGATAACCAAAAATATATATCGATTAATCACACATTGTCAAAAATAACCAAAAAAATCAACATAAACAAAAATCAACGCAACAACGATCGATAGAACATAAATAATTACCAATAAAAAAATTAGTATAACTATAAAAAAACTAAAAAGATTGTAAATATTAATAAAAAATAAAGCAAAATAATCAGGTAAAAAATATGGAGCGATTTACTTACCAACGATGAATTAAAGATTAATAAATTTCTGGAAATAAATACTCGATGAATCACGATAACTCTCCAATATGTTGTTGATATCAATCAAATAACTTAAATATGATTAATGAAGTTAAACACAAGAATTTCTTAATAGAAGAAAAAAAATCAGCAGATAAAGAGGAAAAACCGTTAGATATTAGAATAAAAAACAGCCTTGAAACGTTAAGAGAGAATACGATATTAAAATAAGTGGGTATTTTTTATATAAATAAATTTTTTAAATTAAAAATGGGTATATTTGAAATTGAAAATGCAAATGTGAAACGGATAAAAACACCCTATGGTATTTCTAAAAACAAACCAAAAAATGGGGTACTTCTCATAATTTTCTCTAAATAAAAAAATAGATTGGATTATATATTGGATAATTCATCAGTCATGATATTGGTCCATTAATTTATTTATTAATAGAGGCCCATTAGTTTGCCTCTTGCAAATTTTGGTAAATCGAGGGGATGAGCTGAATAAATGAGAATGAGTTAATGCAGACTTAGTAAATAGATTGGTTGGATAATAAATGGACCAGCTATGAATAAATAGGATCATATACCGATTTATTTGATTCTTTTATTTTTTTAATCATAATTTTTTAATTGTGGATCCTTTGCCAGTCAACCCTAATCCAATTTAAAATTTTTTGGATCATACGGATTGGTCCTAACGATGATCATGAGGCGGGAAAACCCTGTCCCCGATGGGGACCTGACCCGAATGGGGGGGAAAATTCCCGCCGCGAGGACGGAGATGGGGATAAAAAAATCCCCGTTGGTGATTTCGAGGCGGGACCGGGGAATGGGGTATCCGCCCCGAAAAATATATATAAAAGCCATTGATTTTCAAATTATTTATGTATATATGTCATTATATAAATAGGTAAAACCCTAACATTTTCATTTTTCTTATCCTCTTCCTACATTCCTCTGTCGTTTTCTCTTCTAATAAATCCCTAAAATCAATCTCTTTTTTCCCTCCGCTAGTAGCCACCGCCTGCCGTTCTCCAGTTACATGTGAGTCATTCATTCTTCTTCTCCGTTCTACTTTTTTTTTTCTTCGTTAAGTTTATCTTTTGTTTCTGTTGGTTCTATAATTCTTCGATTTTGGGTTTTTTTTATTGAGAAGATGAGAACTCCTAGTCGCTTTTTTACGGATCATGTTTCTCTTTGGAGCAGGAGCTTTTATTCAGGTATCTCCCATCGTTTCTCTAGAAAAAATAATAATAATGAAATTAAAGATTAAAGTTTTAATCTTTTTAGTTACTTAGATTTGGATTTTTTCTTAACAACACCAGTTAATGGATGGTCGGTTTCATTAGATCTTAAGGTTATTCATACCAGAGAGATTTGTAACTCAAAGTGGCAGATCTCATCAAAGAAGGAGCTGGTTGAGCTAAAAAATCGTTTTCTAGCGGAACTTGAACAAATCAGACGGCTGAAGAGTCGAGTCAACTCATCGGAGTTGCAGATTAGATCTGGTTTTGATATATCTGGATTTGCTTTACCAATAAAGGCGCTTGCAAGTATATAATGATGCTGTGTTTGGAAATTAGCATTAGTGCAGGAGGAAGTAATTGGGATTTTCTTGGACGAGAAAGTTTGTATTTTTGCTCTGCTTTTGCACTTTGCTTTGCACTGTGCTGTTTCTGGGTATTGGAATTCAATGGGAGATCAAGTGAGGGTTTGGATCCTGTGATTTGTGGCTTATGAAAACTTTGTTTCTTTTTTTTTTTCCTTTTTTTCATTTATTGAAATTTGACTTTATTTTTTCAAAGTCAATGAAATGGATGGTCGAGATGATGCCTGATTTTTTATTGTTGACCTATTCAGAAAATGAATTATATATTATGGGCTTCACGATTTAAATATTTAATTTTTTTTTCATTTTTCCACTTAAAATTAAATAACGATACTATATTCTTTAATTGTTAATTAATTAAAATTTATCTTATAATTTGAATTGTATCGGATTTTTATTTGTATTTGTATTTGAATGGTATGAAATATTTTTAATTTTAAGTTATTAATTATTAAAATTTATATTTTAATTTATGTGATTTTTTTAAACAAATGAAATATAATTTATAAGAAATATTTAATTTGGATCGGGTTGGGGATTCATTGAGGGCAAATTGGAAAATTTATCGGGGAACGGGAATCCCCGCGGGGCAGGGGTGGGGAGATTTTTCTCCCCGCGTTCCAGGCGGGGGTGGGGACGGGGAATCCCTGACAATGCATGAGGCAGGGAGTGGGGACTCCTTCCCCGTCCCGTGAACATCTCTAATTGATCCTGTTTAAATTTTTTTACATGTCGAGTCGAATTTAGATATAAATTTTACTGGTCGGATTCACAGGTTAAGCATTAATTATTTTTCTCCTTTTTATTTTCTTTTTCCAAATGTAGTGCATGCTTTGAACAATATTTGTTTTATCAATTGGAATATTTAGTGCTAAGCTATATAGCTAATACGATAAAACACTTTCTTTTATTATTTTCACAACAAAAGTGATAATAAATTTGTAAATTGTGATATAATTTCCGAGGATTCTTTTACACGGTCACAATTTTATAGAACTTCTGTACAAAATTAAATCTCCCTCATCAGAAATATAATCTTTTATAGTTAATATTTTCAAAAAATTTCCTTTCATAAAAAGTAGTCTCAAAGAAAACATGTTTTTTTTTTAATGTTGGAATGCAAGGTTCTCAGATCCAAACTGGATATAAAATCAGAGAAAATTAGAAATTAAAAGTTCAAGGTTTATAGAGATTAGACCAAAAAAAATAATAAATAAATACTATTTAAACACATTTCAAATAATAATCTGCGTAATAAAATGTTCAAATACTAACATCATAATAGTGTTCATAATTAATATAATAGTCATGTTTCAATAGAAAAAATAATTTTAACATAATAATATAAATTTAAATATTTAAATATAAATGTAATTTAAATTATTATTTTAAATATTAGAGTTGAATTGGCTAATATGATAAAATTAAAATATAAAACGAATCAAAGTGTAATAATTTTTAATATTTATAGACTAAAATTTAATGACTAATAAGCTTAAAAGAATAAATTTAGAGACAAATTTTATTTATTTTTGGTTCTAAAATAAATTTAGAGAGGTAAGGAAAAATTTTTAACCGAAAAGTGTTTAATTTCTAATTTTGTATGGAATAAAATCCAATTCATTTGATAATTTATACATGCAGATTCCATTAATTATTCGTATTAATTACAAGATAGGGTATATATTTTTAACAAAGATAGATTCTCTTTGTGTGGGGATTTCATATATATGTCTCTCCCTTCTGTCTGAAGCATTTGACAGAAAAGCTCATAGAAAAGCCAGCTCTCTTGCCATTTTATTTTTTCCTCTACTTTTGCTTGGTATGATGATAATCATAGCAAATAACAATAATAATTCATCATGTCGGTGCGCAAGCATGGATGTATATAGTTGCACATTAACTATAGGAAAGAAAAAACATTGAACATTAAAAATTATATGAGTATAAGAATCCACATTTCTTTATGGACATAGTAAGCTAAGACAATGGCTATGATTTGCATCAGCTTTCACATATTAAATTGGTCATACTCAACACAATAATACAACAATTAAGTCACTCATCTAATTCACAACCTAATATGTTCTTCAGAAAATACCCATCACCATATTAGGGAATTTTCTTTCTTGGTGGTTAGTAATAAAGGAAAATAATTAGTTTCCTTTTCATAAAATAAAAATAATAATTAATTAGTATGATAGAGCCACGATTCCATACAGCATACATTAAACGCTGATTAGATTGTACACAGGCGCATAGGTTACAGCTTGTATTATACACTTATAGTGCGATGAGGAGTTCCTATGGGTTGGCCGCCTGGCATGGCATGAAGTTTTCTCTCCTTGATGGCTGGATCTTCTAACAAGAACACTTTGTCCTTGTCCTTGACTCCTATCATGTGTAGGTATTCACTATCTTCCCTTTCTTTTCCTTTGAATAGTAGCCTTTGCTCTCTTGCCTCCAATCTGGTTACTATTGATAATACCATCTTCAATTCCCCTGAAATATTTCATCATTAAATTAACATAAGATATATAATTTCACCCTCAAATTTCAAATATTAATTAATTTTGGTTTTATCTATAATAAATCGAGTTTAAGCTAGAATAGTCTATCGTTCAAATTATAAACCAAGTTTAAGCTAAAAACTTGTAATTCAGACAGTAGCTCTGCAGATTATGAAAGAATTGAGAATTCTGTAAAAAAAAAAAAAAAAGACTTACCAAAAGTGGAAGTAGCTTCAATGGAAATATCATGCCATTGAGAAAGAGTAGAGACTCTAAGAGTGATCAATTCAGCCATGCTATCTCCACATTCTCTCTTCTGAACAAGCATACCACCAGGCCTGAGCTCCCACTTGATCTCACCATTAATACTACCACAAGGTCCTTTTTCATTTCCTTTGACATTATTATTATTATTACTATTATTATGATTGCTGCCACCAAGCTTGAAGCTGCCTTTGCAAAACCTCTTAGACCTCAACTTGATCATCTTTGCTCTATGATCAATTTCAATCACCAAGAAATAGCTCAGAAGTGAAGGAGAAGAGCAAGTGTTATAGGTAAGCTTAGTTATGTTATATATATAGAAGAAGAGAGGCTGAGAATAAAAAATGTAGAAATTAAAACAATAGAGAACATATGAGATGATGACACATGGAGTAGAGTATGGGCATAAATAAAATATAGAAATAGTTTTCTTGCGCTAATTTTGTGGGAGAGGCTAAGGGCTAAGGCACATGGGAGTGGGTGCATGTTAACACGCTTGCTTGATTACCGGGCCAAACACTATCAAAATCAAGTGGTCGGTTGGTCTTTTTATAAACTACTATATGCTATTTATTTATTTATTTCTTGATTTTTGTAATTAATGGAAATTCAATTTTCTATACTTCTCAGTATTATCACAATTAAGTTGTTAATTTGTTTCAGTAGCATTCTGAGCTTATGTTTAATACATATAAAATAATCTCACTGACCTTTGGTACCGGAATTATTGAGAGATCTCTCAATATTCCAAGAAATACTATGTTTTTCGTGCATATATGATCTTCCTTCTTCGCTCATTTAAACAATCAATGCAGGGTGGCAAATTAATAACAACAAATGCTTCCCACAATAGCTGATTTGTAATATTTAAAACACTTTCTTTTTTATGTCTAGAGCTGAACAAATACAAAAAATTTAAACCGTAAAGTTTATAAGACTGAATATTTACGAATGGCCCAACATTACAAGATTAGTGCAATTTAATACAACATAAAGAGAATAAATTTGAATATAATTTAATCTCAAAGATTAGTTTGGAGATGAGCTACAATTGTTCAAACTATTATAAAAAGTATTATATTAATTATGTGTGACATTTAAGAGGTGTGAGAACTCAAATATGAGAATTTTCATAATATTAGAACCAAATTTATTACTGAAATGTTTTCAAAGAGACTGAAATACTATTAGCATATGTAAAATCTCCAAAAAAGAAAAAACAAATTAGTTTGTTGTTTATTAATGATTAAAAGCATAGAAATAATGTATCGAATATTCAATTGGGTATATATTTGTTTGTGGTATTAAAATATAACTATGTTATATTATTTAATTGCGATAAAAGTAAAAATGGGTAAAGTTGTTTTGAATTTCACTTATTTTACTGTCAATTTTCAACCATTTTTACTTTTATTGCAATTAAATAATAATTGAGTTACTTATATTTTAATTACACACTAATTATTTTTTATTGGAGTAATACTAAAATGAAAATTTAATGACATTTGTATAATTAACTTGAATATATATAGTAAAAATATAACTTGTGGGACTATAATCGCTGTTCAAATTGAAATCAATCTGAAATCAAATCGGTTAAAATAGAATCATAATTTATAGTTTATGATCCAAACCATAAAATAGAAACTGAATCGAAACTGCCTTAAATTTGAACCATTTAAAAATATCTCCATTCAATTTCTGTTTTGCATCCACCATTCATAAAATCGAAGTCGACAATTTCAAAACCGAAACATGTGATTTTGTAACTGAAAGTCACCCCTAATATACATAAATTCTTTCTTTTTTACCAGTCTCTATAACCAGGTTGGGAAACCTTCATTTTAGGGCTTGTTTGGATACTCCAAATTAAGGGGCAAAAAAACAAAAAAAAAAAAACAAAAGGCAAGTTTACCAATGATCCTTTTTCCTTTTCCTTTTTCTATCTTTCAATTGCCACTTTTTTTCTTTATTTATTTTCCTCCTTTCTTGATACTTTTTTTTTTTATTCTTTCTTTCTATATGCATGCCTTTGCCTATATTATTATTGGTAGGAAAGCATCATATATATATTGTTCATCTTTCTTCTTGATTGTGGTTTTTAATTTACAGCCAACAAAAATCATATATATAATAAATCGTTGCTTTGATAAGTATTTAGTATTATTTTTAATATTTTAATGTTTCCAATCCATATGTTGTTGAGCAAATTAAGGTAATTAGATTCCAAACATCCCCTAAGTGTCATTTTCTTGTGCCGAAATAAAAGGCTTTAGATCTCAAATATTAATGGGAATATATGTTTCATTAAACAAAATAGAAATTACAACTTTTTGTCTTCACTTGCTAATTAACTTTGTGTTTAATTATTAACTTAATTTTTGATTTAATTAGGTTTTAGTTAGTTAGGTAGGGAATGAGACTCCTTTTGAATTTATTATTTAGGGTTGTTAGGTAGTCTATAAGGTATCAACCCATGTGGGAGACTTAGAAAATAATCGCATTCTTGTCCTCTAATTTTAATTTCAACTATAATTTATAACAAAAACCACAACTTTAATTTTTTATTTTATAATTAAAACAAAAGTAAGACCCTTTAATTAAATCAACTCACCCACAATATCATCTGCTTTTCATTACTTGTCCCCTCAGTGTGTGCTTTGAAGTCTGAAAAAAATAATGTGGTCCATGAGGAATTCAATCATCAAAAGCTTTTCTTTTTCTTTTTTTTTTTTAATAAAAAAAACTTTCAATATAATGGAAAAAATAAATATTCTTAAAAAATTGCATAATTTGACTTAAAATGGGATGAAATGTAACACCCTTATCACTCCGATTATACGGAACAGTACAAGTAACCCGAAATTATTTTTTTCAATTAATATTTAATTAATACCAAAATTCGATATTACCAATTCTTTGGGTATTCAATAACCTACAACTGTCCCGGGTTACTATTCACTTAATAAAATTTCGGCATTATAACGGCTATAATTGACTAGCCTCCTGAAAAATCAGACAACACACAGCCTCTCAGAGGCACAACACTTCTATAACAATCATTCCCTTACTCCAAAATCTCCATCAAACATCAAATCATTCAAAACGGATTATCATATAATCATACACACATCTAATCACATATCCTAATATTTATACATATCAGACATTTATATACATGCCAAAGTCTACATAATTTACATAATAACAAAAGTTCTTTTCTTCCACTTTATGCCTCACTACTCCTTCCGCGCTGTACCTGCATGCAGTAAAAACTACATGCTGAGCATAAACTATGCCCAGTGGTGTCTAACAATCCTAATACTTTCTTTGCAATAATTATTTCTTTAATATGCTTTATTTAATCAATTATTTTCAAAATAAGTACAATTTAACATTTTAATTATATTTAGTGAAAACAGTGGTTTTTCACATTATTTACTCTTTTTCCTCATTTATTTCATAGCGGTGACTAATTTCCTTTTTGGTCCTCAACATTTTACTAAATTCCAAAAATGCCCTTTTTCTTTGATATTTACAATTTTGCCCTTATAGTCATTTACTTTTATTTTCTTTACATTAGTTTCATCATTATTCCTCATTTATTTCTTATTTCACTACTTTTGGGTAAAATTACGGTTTAGTCCCTGTACTATAAAATTTCATCTTTTTGACACTGTTAGCTCTCCAAAATTACTATTTTACCCTTGTTAATCATTTCTCACTTATAATTACTTTCTAATTACCCATTTTGGAAAAATTACCATTTTGCCCCTAAACTTTCATTTTCTTTCATTTAAGTCCTTTTTTCACTTTAAACTTCATTTTTATCATTCTTTTCATTTCTTTTAACTTATTTTCACTTTCATTACATTTCATGCCCCTAGTACAGTACCGACAGAAATTCTCAGACTGGATACTCGGGACGTGGACCCCCATGGGCCACATATAGACTGAAAAATGATCTCAATGATCATTTTTTCACGTAGCAGATACCAGGTACAACAGAAGCTATGGTGATCAGTGATCCTACCATAACTAAGCAAGTCACCGTGACTTGCACCGCGGTACAGATGTCCCTATGGCTAGCCAATTATATCCTGAGCTAGGCTTTTACTGCCAGACTATTTCTAAGGATGCAATTTCATCAAAATTTCAATTAAACTTTACATTTTTCATTATTTCATTACTCGAAAATGCTTGTAATCATTTCTTTTCATTCGAAATTACTCGTAGTCATTTCTTTTCATTCTTTCACATAGATTGTGAATTATTCTACCATAATTCACCAAAATCATTCACTTTCTCATCAAATTGCATTTTATTTCATATAAATGCCATATTTTCATTACTTACATAATTGAAAATATTCTCTAAAATATTCATTTAATTTCAATAAATTCCACAAAAATTCCTAAGCATATTATTTCATTTCTAGTGTCATTTAAAAGCTTAAATTCATCAAATTTCACAAAATACACTTAGGTTTTCTTTAGGATGAAATTCGGCCATCAAGGTAAGCATGCTATATAATTGTTCAATAATTCATTTAGGCATTTAAACACACTCATTTAAGGTCTCTTAACATTATTCTATCATTACTTTAAATTTAACATCAATTATATCATATTTTCATTAAGTTACATAAAGGTTTAATGACTAAAATCAAAGGAAATACTAAGATTCATTAGCCACTAACCTTCTTTTCTTGTTCTAGTGTGCCTAAGCTTCCTTTTCCTTACCTTTAGCCTTGGAAGCTTGCAAATCTCCTTGATTCCCTAAGTGAACCGAATTTTCAAGCCATTAGAACTCAAAGTTTTCAACCTCAAATGCTAAAAATAACATCATAAATGAAGTCTAGGCACCCAAAAACATAAGTAGGCACCTTAGAAAAATTTTTAATCCATTGGTTTCACTTACCTCAAATGAAACCCTAAACTCTCTCTCCTTATTTTTCTTGATTTCCTTCCTTGATTTGAAGAGAGGAGGTCACAATACTTAACTAGAGAGGCTGAACTTTCTATTAGGTGGCTTGATTTGGTGTGAAATGGAGAGAAAAATGAAGAAAAATTCCAACAAAAATGGTGGAGAGGAGTCGGCCAAGAGGAAGAGAGGAGGAAGAGGATGATGTGCTGGCTAATTCCAGAGTTTTCTCCCTTTAAATAGGCTGGGGTTTGGGCTTTGTGGGCTTGAATTGGGTTAATGGGCTTAGTTAATTAATTAAAGCCCATTAACACCTAATTTAAAGCCCAAAATTATTTTTCCCATTTTCTCACTCCAAATCACTCCAATTTCAATTCCATAATTCTTATCACATCAAAATTAGGTAGTACACAAAATTTTGGCTCAATCGGAGTCCATTACTGGTCCGATTCAACCGAACTGGTTCGATTCGACAACTGTCGACATCACCGAAAAATTCATTTCTTTATACCAAAATATTCTACATGAAATTTCATGAAGATCTACAAAATATGGCAATTTTTAGAGTTCATTTACTATTTTTAAAAATTTATTCAAAATCAAGTCTCATTTCTTACCAGGGAAATTGACTCGCTACCTTTTTCGTATTTTCGACTTTCGGAGGTCTATTTGACCTCGATTTCACTTCAAATTTCAACCCCGGACTCACCATGACCAATATTTCCCGATGGTCAAATAAAATATTTTTCACTTTCGGGTCCGGTTTACGGCCTGGGTACACTATTCACCATCGGAATTTACTGTTCACGGCCAGACCGGTGTTGAGGCCATTACAATTCTCTCCTACTAAAATAAATTTCGTCCTCGAAATTTACCTGTATTGAAAAGATGGGGATACTGATATCTCATAGTGGCTTCTCGTTCCCACGTAGCTTCTTCAACATTGTGATGGTGCCACAGTACCTTCACTAATGGAACCTGCTTGTTCCTGAGTTGACGGACTTCTTTTGCTAAGATTTTCACTGGTTCTTCTTCATAAGTCATGTCATCAGCCACTTGAATCTCTTTCTGTGTAATCACGTGACTAGGATTCGATCTGTATCTACGGAGCATAGACACGTGAAACACGTCATGTATCTTTTCTAGTTCAGAAGGCAACTTTAATCGATATGCTACGGGACCCACTCGCTGAAGTATCTCATAAGGGCCAATAAATCTAGGACTTAACTTGCCCTTCTTTCCAAATCTTAAGATCTTCCTCCATGGAGATACTTTCAGGAAAACTCGATCTCCCACCTGAAACTCTATGTCTTTCCTTTTCAAATCAGCATAGGACTTCTGACGATCCGCAGCTTCTTTCAATCTACCTTTAATGACTCGAACTTTCTCTTCAGAATCACGGATCAAATCATAACCTACTAACTTCCTTTCACTCAATTCAGTTTAACATAGAGGAGTTCTGCACTTTTTACCATACAGTGCTTCAAAAGGAGCCATTTTCAAGCTGGAGTGGTGACTGTTATTGTATGCAAACTCTGCCAAAGGTAAATGCTTTTCCCAACTGGATCCGAACTCTAAAATGCAACATCTGAGCATATCCTCCAAAACCTGGATCACTCTCTCGGACTGGCCATCTGTCTGAGGGTGAAAGGCTGTACTAAAGTGAAGCCTCGTACCCAAGGCATCTTGAAAACTGTGCCAGAATTGAGAAGTAAACCTCGGATCCCTGTCAGAAACAATGGAAGATGGCACTCTATGCAATCTTACTATCTCACTAATGTATAATTCTGCCAGTTTAGACAAAGGATAGTCCATCCGTACGGGCAGAAAGTGAGCTGACTTAGTAAGTCGGTCTATAATCACCCAGATGGCATCATGCTTCTTCTGAGTCAGTGGCAAGCCTGTCACAAAATCCATGGTCACTCGGTCCCATTTCCACTCCGGTACTAATAAAGGATGCAACAATCCTGAAGGAACTTGGTGCTCAGCTTTTACTTGCTGACAGATCAGACATTTACTTACAAATTCTGTCACATCTCGCTTCATACCTGGCCACCAATAGAAAGCTTTCAAATCTTGATACATTTTATTGCCTCCAGGATGCATTGCATAACTGCTATGATGTGCTTTAGTTAGAATACCTTTCTTCAACTCTTCCTGGTTTGGAACACAAAGCCTTTGCTTAAAATAAAGGCTCCCATCATCACTCAAGGAGTAATTCTCTACACTGCCATTCTAAAATCTATTCTTAATGCTCATCAACCGATCATCTTCTTTCTGAGCAGTCTTAACTTGATGCACAAAGTCAGGCTTTACTTGTAATTCAGCTACCAGGGCTCCATCTGAAGCTAAACTTAAATGGACATTCATAGCTCGGAGAGCTGCAAACAAAACAATCAATTACTAAAGCAAAACAATCACTTGTACTAATTATTTAGGGGTATTCACATCACCTGACATAAATTTCCTGCTAAGTGCATCAGCTACTACATTAGCTTTTCCTGGGTGGTAATCAATGTAGCAATCATAATCCTTAATCAATTCCAACCAGCGCCTTTGTCGAAGGTTAAGCTCTTTCTGAGTGAGGAGGTATTTTAAACTCTTATGATCTGAGTAGATGTAGCATCTCTCGCCATATAAATAATGTCTCCAAATTTTCAGCGCAAGAACAATGGCTGCTAACTCCAGATCATGGGTAGGGTAGTTCTTCTCATGTGTTTTCAACTGTCGGGAGGCATATGCAATCACCCTGCCTTCCTGCATCAAAACACACCCTAATCCATTCCTGGATGCATCGCTATAAACCACAAAATCCTTACCCGATTCAGGTTGAGTAACAATTGGAGCTTCAGTCAACATGCTTTTAAGTCTTTCAAAACATTGCTGACAAGCATCAGTCCACACAAATCTAACATTCTTCTGTAATAACCAGGTTAAAGGTATTGCAATAGTAGAAAAACCTTTAATGAATCTCCTATAGTACCCGGCTAAACCCAGAAAACTCCTCACTTCAGTAACATTCTTGGGTGGTTTCCATTGGATAATCGCCTCAATCTTTGAAGAATCCACTTTAATACCTTCTGCTGAGATTACATGACCCAGAAAAGACACCTCATTTAACCAGAAATCACATTTGCTAAACTTAGCGTATAACTGTTTTTCCCTTAGGACTTGCGAAACAAGCTTCAGATGCTTATCATGTTCTTCCGGCGTCTTGGAGTAGACCAGAATGTCATCAATAAAAACTACTACAAACTGGTCCAAATAGGGATGAAAAACCCTATTCATCAAGTCCATAAAGGCGGCTGGAGCATTCGTCAGCCCGAAAGGCATAACCAGAAACTCATAGTGGCCATACCTGGTACGAAAAGCGGTCTTCGGTACATCTACTTCTTTCACTCCCATTTGATAATAGCCTGATCTCAAGTCAATCTTCGAGAAAACACCTGCTCCCTTAAGCTGATCAAACAAGTCTTCAATGCGAGGGAGAGGATACTTGTTCTTAACTGTAACTTTATTCAGTTGCCTATAGTCAATGCACAACCTGAGTGTACCATCTTTCTTTTTGACAAACAGGACTGGCACACCACAGGGAGAAACACTAGGCCTAATAAACCCCTTATCTAACAATTCTTGCAACTGAATTTTCAATTCTTTTAACTCTGTAGGTGCCATCCTATAGGGAGCAATGGAAATAGGTACGGTACCTGGAGTAACATCAATAGAAAATTCTACCTCCCTGTCAGGTGGTAAACCAGGCAATTCATCAGGAAAGACATCCTGAAACTCCCTGACAGTAGGTACTTCTGACATCTTTGAACTGACTTTCTTTGCTTCCACTGCATAACACAGGTATGCCACACATCCTTTTCTAATCAACCTTTTTGCAGCAGTGGCGGATATCACATCGAACAGAAAATCAGTTCTCACACCTACCACTGTAACTTCCCAATCATCGCGAAGCTTTAAAGTGACTCTCTTCTTTCTGCAATCGACAGTCGCTTGGTGGGTAGATAACCAATCCATCCCCAGTATCATGTCGAACTCATGGAAGGGCAAAGCGATCAAGTTTGCCAGAAAGATGTGTCCCTGAGCACTAATAGGACACTGTCTGTATACTTTATCTACCACTACACTATGCCCCAGAGGATTGCTCACCAAAACATCCTGGTCCAAGCATTCCTCTTTCATCCCTCTATCCCGTGCTAAGGCAGTGCTAATGTAAGAATGCTTGGAACCCGGATCAATCAAAGCATGCACTGAATCAGATAACAAGAGAAACGTACCAACTATCACATCTGGAGCATCCTCATCCTCACGTGCTCTGACAGCATAGGTCTGACCCGATACTCTCCTCTGACCCTGTGATGTCTGTCCAACAGGTCTGGAGGCTGAAGTGTGAGGGGCGGCTCCCCTACCACGACCTCTAGGAGCTGAGGATCCTGTACCTGATGCTGGTGAATTAACTGAGGTATTCTGCATGGCAGGACAGTCTCTGATCCGATGATCTCTGGATCCACATCTGAAACAGGCTCCTGTCAGAAATCTGCACTCTCCAGAGTGAAACTTACCACAGTGCTCACAAGCCACTGCAGAATCACTATCTCGGTCCCGAGGAGCACTAGCAGTCGGAGCTCTGCCTCGAGATGCACTACCCTGACCTCGGCGTGCTGCTACAGGTGACTGTCCCTGAAATGCCTGAGATCCCTTTGTTTTCTTCCCTTTACCATTGAACTGTCCCTGCTTCCTCTTTTGCTGAAATCGGGACTGTCTCTCAGTCTGCTCAGCCTGAGTCGTCTCTAACTTTATGGTTGCCTCTACCATAGCACGTAAGGTAGGATACTTCTGAGCTCCAATGATCTGTTTAAGCTCAGTATGTAGGCCTCTCTCAAATCTGTAACATAATTTTTCCTCTGTAGCCTGGCCTTCATCCAGGTAAGCACTCAATCGCTCAAATTCTCTCTCATACTCTGCCACTGTCTTGTTTCCCTGCTTTAGTCTCCAGAAAGCCTCTTGCATAGTGGCCTTATACTCGGACCCAATGTATTTCTTCTCAAACTGGTCCACAAAGTACTCCCAACTCAACTGATCTGCAGGAGTATGTCTTCTGACAGAATCCCACCAAATGAATGCAGGACCCTGAAGTAATGCCACAACACCTTCAAATTTTTCTTCCAGTGGACTGTGGGTTATCTCAAACAATCTTTTTATCTTGTATAGCCATTCTTCAGCCACTGCAGGTGTCAAAGGTTCTCTGCCAGAAAAGTCTTCTGCCCCCAATCTCTTTAATTGTTCCAGGATAGGTCTCCGCCTAGGCGGGGCTGGCTGAATCTGTACTACTGTAGGCTGAGGCGGCGCCGGAGCTGGAGCTGCCTGCAGTCTCTGCTGAATGTAGTTAGCCATCAAATCAAGGAAGTTCGGCTGAGGGAAAGGAGGTGGTACTACAGGAGGAGGGTTCTGCTGTGGGGCCTCTTGTCGCCCAATATTACTCGATGCCTCACTCCTGCTGTCTGCTGACTGTTGTCCTCGGTCAGTAGACATCTTTTCACTATAAAACAACAAGGAGCAGATGCACATTAGTTCCAAAACATTCACTTCCCAAACATAATTGGCATGTATATACAGACAAATCAATTAACACCCACTCCGATCTTAGAACCGTCTAAACCTTTGCTCTGATACCAATAAAATTGTAACACCCTTATCACTCCGATTATACGGAACAGTACAAGTAACCCGAAAATTTTTTTTTCAATTAATATTTAATTAATACCAAAATTCGATATTACCAATTCTTTGGGTATTCAATAACCTACAACTGTCCCGGGTTACTATTCACTTAATAAAATTTTGGCATTATAACGGCTATAATTGGCTAGCCTCCTGAAAAACCAGACAACACACAGCCTCTCAAAGGCACAACACTTCTATAACAATCATTCCCTTACTCCAAAATCTCCATCAAACATCCAATCATTCAAAACGGATTATCATATAATCATACACACATCTAATCACATATCCCAATATTTATACATATCAGACATTTATATACATGCCAAAGTCTACATAATTTACATAATAACAAAAGTTCTTTTCTTCCACTTTATGCCTCACTGCTCCTTTCGCGCTGTACCTGCATGCAGTAAAAACTACATGCTGAGCATAAACTATGCCCAGTGGTGTCTAACAATCCTAATACTTTCTTTGCAATAATTATTTCTTTAGTATGCTTTATTTAATCAATTATTTTCAAAATAAGTACAATTTAACATTTTAATCATATTTAGTGAAAACAGTGGTTTTTCACATTATTTACTCTTTTTCCTCATTTATTTAATAACGGTTGACTAATTTTCTTTTTGGTCCTCAACATTTTACTAAATTCCAAAAATGCCCTTTTTCTTTGATATTTATAATTTTGCCCTTATAGTCATTTACTTTCATTTTCTTTACATTAGTTTCATCATTATTCCTCATTTATTTCTTATTTCACTACTTTTGGGTAAAATTACGGTTTAGTCCCTGTACTATAAAATTTCATCTTTTTGACACTGTTAGGTCTCCAAAATTACTATTTTACCCTTGTTAATCATTTCTCACTTATAATTACTTTCTAATTACCCATTTTGACAAAATTATCATTTTGCCCCTAAACTTTCATTTTCTTTCATTTAAGTCATTTTTTCACTTTAAACTTCATTTTTATCATTCTTTTCATTTCTTTTAACTTATTTTCACTTTCATTACATTTTATGCCCCTAGTACAGTACCGACAGAAATTCTCAGACTGGATACTCGGGACGTGGACCCCCATGGGCCACATATAGACTGAAAAATGATCTCAATGATCATTTTTCCACGTAGCAGATACCAGGTACAACAGAAGCTATGGTGATCAGTGATCCTACCATAACTAAGCAAGTCGCCGTGACTTGCACCGCGGTACAGATGTCTCTATGGCTAGCCAATTATATCCTGAGCTAGGCTTTTACTGCCAGACTATTTCTAAGGGCGCAATTTCATCAAAATTTCAATTAAACTTTACATTTTTCATTATTTCATTACTCGAAAATGCTTGTAATAATTTCTTTTCATTCGAAATTACTCGTAGTCATTTCTTTCATTCTTTCACATAGATTGTGAATTATTCTACCATAATTCACCAAAATCATTCACTTTCTCATCAAATTGCATTTTATTTCATATAAATGCCATATTTTCATTACTTACATAATTGAAAATATTCTCTAAAATATTCATTTAATTTCAATAAATTCCACAAAAATTCCTAAGCATATTATTTCATTTCTAATGTCATTTAAAAGCTTAAATTCATCAAATTTCACAAAATACACTTAGGTTTTCTTTAGGATGAAATTCGGCTATCAAGGTAAGCATGCTATATAATTGTTCAATAATTCATTTAGGCATTTAAACACACTCATTTAAGGTCTCTTAACATTATTCTATCATTACTTTAAATTTAACATCAATTATATCATATTTTCATTAAGTTACATAAAGGTTTAATGACTAAAATCAAAGGAAATACTAAGATTCATTAGCCACTAACCTTCTTTTCTTGTTCTAGTGTGCCTAAGCTTCCTTTTCCTTGCCTTTAGCCTTGGAAGCTTGCAAATCTCCTTGATTCCCTAAGTGAACCGAATTTTCAAGCCATTAGAACTCAAAGTTTTCAACCTCAAATGCTAAAAATAACATCATAAATGAAGTCTAGGCACCCAAAAACATAAGTAGGCACCTTAGAAAAATTTTTAATCCATTGGTTTCACTTGCCTCAAATGAAACCCTAAACTCTCTCTCCTTATTTTTCTCGATTTTCTTCCTTGATTTGAAGAGAGGAGGTCACAATACTTAACTAGAGAGGCTGAACTTTCTATTAGGTGGCTTGATTTGGTGTGAAATGGAGAGAAAAATGAAGAAAAATTCCAACAAAAATGGTGGAGAGGAGTCGGCCAAGAGGAAGAGAGGAGGAAGAGGATGATGTGCTGGTTAATTCCAGAGTTTTTTCCTTTAAATAGGCTGGGTTTTGGGCTTTGTGGGCTTGAATTGGGTTAATGGGCTTAGTTAATTAATTAAAGCCCATTAACACCTAATTTAAAGCCCAAAATTATTTCTCCCATTTTCTCACTCCAAATCACTCCAATTTCAATTCCATAATTCTTATCACATCAAAATTAGGTAGTACACAAAATTTCGGCTCAATCGGAGTCCATTACTGGTCCGATTCAACCGAACTGGTTCGATTCGACAACTGTCGACATCGCCGAAAAATTCATTTCTTTATACCAAAATATTCTACATAAAATTTCATGAAGATCTGCAAAATATGGCAATTTTTGGAGTTCATTTACTATTTTTAAAAATTTATTTAAAATCAAGTCTCCTTTCCTACCAGGAAAATTGACTCGCTACTTTTTTCATATTTTCGACTTTCGGAGGTCTATTTAACCTCGATTTCACTTCAAATTTCAACCCCGGACTCACCATGACCAATACTTCCCGATGGTCAAATAAAATATTTTTCACTTTCGGGTCTGGTTTACGGCCCGGGTACACTATTCACCATCGGAATTTACTGTTCACGGCCAGACCGGTGTTGAGGCCATTACATGAAATGCCGTAATTAAAAGTTTCGAACTCAGATTTTAGGTATGAAATACTCTCAAATATTTGTATGATCGTATGAATTTTTCGAATTAGTAGAGTTAATGAATTTTAAATAATGAATGGTTCATGACACCCCACATAGTCAGTGGTGTTATAAACAGGAGGATTTTGATGATAATGTTGCAAGGAAAGAACATAGGTTAAATGGGCCCTAATATTAATTTGATCCCACAGATATTCTTCATGTTGTGTCATTTGTCATTTAGGTGTGGGCATAAAGGCGTTTGTTTCAGCATCAAATTAAGCAATCTGTTTTATTAGATTTTGAGGCCATTGAATCATTGCTGAATCTCTATATTCTCATCATGAAATTAAAAATCTTTGGGTATTTTTCTGTTTCCTAAAATACGAATATTAATAAGTGATAGTTATGATAAGACCAAATCAAAACTTATATTAAAAATAAAATAAAATATAAGCACAACACTTTGTCAAGTGTGTGTGTGTGTATATATATATATGTAACACTTGATGGCGTAATAGGGATGTTAGATCCTTATACTTGGAATAAGAAAGTATCTTTAATGCTTCTTTTACTTCTCAAAAAACTAAGTAGACACTTAAATTTAGGTGACATAGCAAACAACAATAATAATAATAATTAAGGTTATGACAATAAAAGAACAACTAACATTTGAATCAATTTATCATTAAATTTTATCGTTTAATACATAAAATTTTAATTAAAATAATTTTTTCTGTAATTTCATTAAAAAAATTAACAAAATAAAATACCTTTTTTATTAAAAAATAAATTATTTTTGCATTTTTGCTTTTTATTTAATATTTAATATAATTAATATTTTATAATATATTTTAATTATTTTTAATAATTAAATGGGATCGCTTTTTTTAATTGCTACTTTTTATACAAACTAGTGCACGTTCTTTACACATTATAAATTATTTTTAATTGATATCATAATTATATATATTTTTGTTTATGGTTTTTTTTTATAAAAATTGAATTATTTTAATATTATTAAATTAAAAACATACATGCAAATAACTTAGTATGTTTGAGAATATGGGGCACATATAAGACAATTAGATAAAGTATAAATAAAAGTATTTGATATTCCATTCCACAAAACTAATTATAGTTTTTTTTTATTAATATTTCGTTCTACATCAACTATAAATATAATAATAAAATTTTTTACTTTAAAAATATTTATTTATTCTATTCTAGATTATAAAGTATAGTTTTTTTTTCCTGATAAAACTACTTATGTCAATATCAAAGGATATTAATAGAGAAAGAGCTTCAACTTAAAAGCACAACATTTAAACTAATTATTGAAATGTTGATAAAAAAATATCAAAATTTTACAATTGAAATAAATTATGAAATATAGAAAAGTTAAAAAAATTTTATCTTTTCCATTTATGATTTTATAATACTTTAATTAATTGATGAGTTAAAAATAGAAATTATTTATTTATGAATCGAGCGTGTGTGTGTGTATATATATATATATATATATATATATATATATATATATATATATAAAATAGATAATTGAATATTGTTAAGAAAAATATACAAACATATGAATATTATATTTGGACCTTCGATTGATGGGACTTAAAGAATGAAAATCTCTATCCAAAAGATAATTTTTAAAAGTGATTAACGAAAAAATAATTATTTATTTAACGACAATTTTGATAAAATTACCATACAAAGATAAAAATATAATATATTTTTGACATTTTATTGATAAAATTTGTTAGATATATATCATACGAGAAGGAAAATGAGTTATCTCTCGTAACGCAGTTACATAAAAGTCAAAATTGCTTATTTTACGTAACCGGTACAACTTAATTTCGGGATGAAAGCTTTGCTCCACAAACTAAAAACCTCACAGGTTAAGAGAGAAAACAAGTGTGGAGTAAAACAGATAAAGTTTCGATAAAAGAGAAAATTCTGCACCCTCGTAGTAGAATTTTTGACTCTATTTACAGGGCTCCAACTAAGGAAACATTTTTCTTAATTGGAATTAATACCAATTTGACAGTCACTAATCACTTATTAAGTAAATAATTTCTCATTTAATATGTCAGTTACTTAATTCAAATTAGATAACTACTTTCATTAATACACGATAAATGGGTAGATTTTCTAATTAAGAAAAATTTCAATATGAAACTAATTGCATATAATTTATTTTCTATTTCGATATTTTCACATTTATATCGGGATTAATTTCTCATCTCGGAAGTTATAAACGTATCTCAAACTTTTTCATCTCCCACTCGCATATGACAAAACGATTTTCAATCATTCTCTCCAATCATACAAGCAGATAGGTCGTGTGATCAGCATACATCGAGAATATTAGTACTAACTTAAGAAGAATTTTTGACCTTCTTCATCAATTTTTTCCCACTCAAATGAAGAGATCTGGGTAGTTCATTTTCTTGAGTTTCGTAAAAAGTAAAGTCTTAACTTTTTTCGCCTAACTTCGAAAACTTATTTTTCAAAAATATGACATCTCGTGATTCAAATTCTATTGCCGAGCCATTTTCTTGCTCATCCATGAACATGTATCCTTTTGATACATTAGAATATCGTACAAAAATATTCTTTTTTAAATCTTGGTCCTAATTTATCAAATTTATTTGAGGTATCATGGACATAAGCAATTCAACCCAAGAACGTAAATGACTGAGGTCGAATTACCGAACAATCTACAACTCATAAGGAATGGAAACAACATACTTGGTAGGCATACGATTTAGAACATATGTGGTTATTAACAAACATGTTCCTAGTAGGAGATAGGCAAATTTGCTTGAGCCATCATATAACATACCATGTCTAAAAGAGTCATATTTCGTCTTTTCGCAACACTGTTTTGTTGTGAACTTCTAGAAATAGACAATTGATGTTTAATTGCTTTTTCATCACTTAAAGCTTTAAATTCTTTAGAAAGATATTCTAGACCACGATCAATTCTTAAAGCTTTAATTTTCTTATCTAATTGATTTTCAACAAGATTCATAGAAGTTTTAAAGCAACTCAATTCTTCGAACTTGTAAGATATCAAATAAGCATGACCATACAGAGTATAGTCATCTATAAAAATGATGAAATAATAGATTTTATGTCTTGTCTTAACATTCATTATAATTGCAAAGGAATTGTGGCTTGAGTTCCTTTTCTAAATGATTTTCTAACTAGTTGTCTTTACAAGCAATGCTCATATGTAGGCAATTCAAGTTCATTTAAATCACCTGATAAACCTATTTTAGCTAATCAACGCATTTGATCTTATCTGATATGGTTCAATCTAACATGCTATAATTTTATATTATCTTCATACGTATTCGAAGAAGAAGAAACACTATAAAAAGTAAATTTTAACGATCAAAATATATCGAAATGATAAAAATTCAGTTGCAAAGAGATATAAGTAATGAAGGAAATTTAATCTTATAGTTAAAATTGAAAATTTACTGTTATTTAATGAAGAATTTAATTCCGATCATTAAAAGAATCAAAATTCGGTCGTTATTGGCTTAAAACAAAATGGAAGGACTTCCAACCCATTTGCCTTTAAAAATAATTTTCAATTATTTTATTAAAATACAGCAAAAAATATAAAAGGTGGAGAAAAACAGAAAAACTTAAATCCATTCAATGTGAAATGCAAAACCCACAAAACCTATTTTCTGTAAAATGCAAACCCAGAGGAGCCCTAATCCGTCTCCTCACCCACTCGCCGCTACCCACCAACGAAAGCCACCCCACTAACCCCAGCTTCAACTTTCTTCTTCACTCTCTGGTCATTTTTTTTTTTTTAAAATTTATTTACGCCTTTCTCTGCTTTATTGATTGGTTCCTCTGCAGTTGCTTCATCGTCTTCTACAATCATGATGTGCACTCTCTGTAACCTTTATTTTTCATCCTCCGTCGGTTCTTTCTCACTTTTCTTCTGTTTCTTCTTGTTTTACATTTCACCGAAAAGTTGGGCCAAAATCAACTTCTCATGTACCGCATAGATGACGTTGTTTTTATTTGAATGATGCAAAGATAAGTCTTGCCCCTGTTAGAGCTGCTCTCAATGAGGTGTCTGTCCTGGACCCACCTTCTCCGCCCGAGAGTAAGGAGGATAAGAGTGGGCTTCTTGCTTTTTTGAAGCTCAAATTGCTGGTTAGTCTCTTTAATTTTCTTAATTAATTTTCGTTTTCATATAATTTTTTTTGTTGGGTTTTATATGACTGTCTACTTTAGTTAGGTTCAATTTTGGATCGTTTATTGCTTGCTTTAATTTTGGTTTCAGATACTTAGTGTGTTCTATTTGAAAATTGTAATGGCTTTGATCAGAAAGTGTAATTATCAAGGTGATAAATATTTAAAAAACATATGCATGTTCAGGAATTGCTAAACTAAGATCAAGAAGTAGTTAAAAAACATGGGCTCAACTGTTATACCGATTGCAGATATTGAAAAGGGCGTTTCTGTTAAGGAGAAAAGGAAAATTCAGCTTTCTTTTGAACCCATTATTTGTTTTATCAGAGAGAAGACCAATGATAAGGAAGAGATGAGAACCTTTATTCACAGTATAAAGGTTGGAGTTGCTCTTGTTTTGGTTTCTCTTTTTTATTTTCTTGATTCTTTTTATGAGAAAGTTGGAGATGATAATGCTATTTGGGCGATCATGACAGTTGTTGTCATCTTTGAGTTCTACGTAGGTTTGTTTTGGTTTTCATTTTCATTTTCATTTTTTTAATTGATTAAGCTATGAATTATTGAATTTGATAAACAAAAATTTTGCAGGTGCTACACTTGGTAAGGGATTAATTGAACTTGTGTACTTGCTTGTTGAATAGTGATAACCAAAATTATTTCACGGTAGCTTCTTGATTTACATTTATAATATCTCATTCATAATTCTATAGCTATTATGATTGGATGTTAATTTTCTGTAAAATCTATATAATTCTAAGGTACCGGAAATCATAAGTGTTAGGGCCTTAAGTGTCTAACACAATTTCCACTAGTTGTCTTTAGATGAACAATGAGCCAAATGCTTCCATGAAAAGGGTGCATAGATTTCCCTATTACTGGTAGAAAGGTCTGTGCACAATGCTCAAAAGTAGGTTTTGCAGGAAGTCTGCCAATTTGTATTTTCCCATTTTTAACCTCCCTTTTTTTACCTTCCTGCCTTTTTTTCTCTTTAATCTTATTACATTAGATAAGACTGGAAAAAAAAAAAGAAAACAGAAAAATATTTCCAGATCTGCCTATGTGCTTACATACTAGCTGAAATTGAATGGTAGCAGTTATTATGCTTTGCGTGATAATTGCAAAATGCTTTAAGAAAATCATTTAAAGCGTGTCTTTAAATTACAGTAAAGGATTTTCTTTCTGAAACTTAGGAAAGAGGTTTATGTTTACTGCCTTGTTTTCTTATTTACTATTTATTTATGTGTCAGTGGAAATTGGTGTTGGCCAATATATGTAGCCAACATCATGACTATTGTTAAGCTGTTATTTTTGATATGAAACGCAACAAAGGGATATTTAATGGTTACTTAAGAGCTAGATAAATTTGTTAGCATAAATAGTACTTGGTTTTTATGTTTCCTGTCTTGGCAATTAAGTTGAAGTTAATATGTTAATTTTTCTTTTATTCCTTTTTTCCCTATTATATCCACCTGGTTGTTTGGTGTTTTGACTTATGATAAATTTGATACCATGATTGAACAAGATTTTTAGTTGGTTGTAATGTAATTGCTGTATGTTTGTATGTGTGCTGACTATCTGCATGAGGAATTTATATTTAGTTGAAACAATTAACTGTAGGACTGAATTATAAACTAATGTCTTCCATGAGAAATGTGGAGAGGAAACCAGTTAAATATTTTTGTGCAAGGAAAATGATTGTCATTTCATGTTTGATTTGTAATGGTTCTGAAAAGTTGAGTGTGTTCAATATCTTCAGTTTCTAGTCATGGAGATCAAATGCCATGTTTTTTGTTAAATTTTTCCTTGACTTTGGATTTCTAATTAAATTACTGCTACTTTTATCCATAGATAATAACATTGAACCTTTTATTCTATAGATAAAAGCTTACCCGAAGACCACAGCTGTGCTTGTTCGCAACCATGGGGTGTACATATGGGGAGATTCATGGATCAATGCCAAGACTCAGGTCTGTTTTTGCCAACCAACGGCGAGCTTATTTCCTCAAGCACTTAAATTCCAAAAATGATGCTTGATACTTGCAAAGAATAGTACTGTAGTAGATATGCATACAAAAGTTAGATATTGTCATTGTCGTTCCGAAGGGATATTTGGTGTTGATATAGCTAGGTTTTCTAGTACTTGATTCAGAATTTTGTTTCTCTTTTCTTTATGTTGACTAATTGAATGTTAATATCTCTAAAATTTGAAGAATGGACTAGGATTACTGAAGTGTGAAATTACAGGCTTCTGCACTCACAAGTAATTTTTTTTCTCTTTTTTTTTTAATTAAACTTATTTACTCATAGATCTTATGGTATTCAAAAACTTTATTGTAGGGTTTGTCATAGGTTGCTTCTTCTAGGAAGTGCATGTGTGATAAGATTCATAATAGGTGTGACATGACTCTGGGCATGAGTTCAGCGATAATTTGCTTTGCACATATGGCATGACCTTGTTATTACGTTAACATTTTTTTCATTTGTGACATCCTTTTCTTTTGGTTGGTGTAGGTCTTAAACCTAGAGAAGATAATTTAGACAAAGGTTATAAGGAAGAAAAGGAAAATAAGTAATACTTCAATTCTCATCATTGATTTGCATTTTATTTGTTTTTGGTGCTGCTACAACATAAATTCCATTCGAAAGCTTAAGACAACTTCGATATTGGTTCTACTTCTGTTGAATATGAAAATGCCTATTTGGACATTTAGAATCTCTATGAATAGTTTGATTATTCTATAATCAATATTCATATTGGTTGTGTATGATCAATTGCAGCGTACAATTTCTGGTCTGAATGGAGGTCTTGCTGCCAGTGAAGTGATCTACAAAGGGCCGATGCTGCTGCCAAGGAGCTTGAAGCTGTGAGAGGGCTAATAGATCTCTCAATTCTCAAATGATATTTTAGTTTTTCTAATTTTTTGTTCATTTGTTTTGTTTGATAGCAATTAGAACGTGGATGTGATTCAAAGGGCAGAACGACATTTTGTTCCTTGGCCAATTGCCCTATATCTAGGTTTTTTGTTACTCTTTAATTGTTTTATTTTTTGGCACTCTGTAAAATTTAAAAAAAAAAAAATTGCTTCTATGTTTCTCAATGGAATGCAGTGAGATTGTGTTTTTATTGAGTTTCTTGTACTATCTCATATCCTTTTGCAGCCTAATGCTGAAACCAAAGATAATATAACTCCACTGTTGTCAGCTATTGTTGCTGGTTCATTAGCTTGTGTAGAATCACTAATTTAGGTATCTCCTTCGGTTGCCGACTCCAATCATAGTAAATTGTTTGAAAATCCTGCCTGAGTGGTTCTGTTTCACCCTTCAAATCTTCTTTTTTTTTTTGGTGAGTAACTGCATATTTGTTCTTATGGATTGATGCTTTACTCTCTTCTATGTAGAAAAAATATAAAGTTGATTGGGCAGTTGTTGCCTCACCCCAGGCTTTGATTTTGTATTTGTAGTTGCCTGTGGCTATTTTACCTATTTTTTCAATCTCTCAATCTTTTAGATGTTCGTTGCAGGAATCAATGAGGAGAGCAAAGAAACAACATCCAAGTTTGGCTCCGCAGAACCTGAAAAGGATATCTCTCAGATTGCATTTTTAATCCATGATTGAATTCTTTTATCATTTTTGAAATGCATAGTATTGTTGCACTTTAATAAAGCTTCTTTTAACGTCAATCTTTGCTCTAATTGCTCTTATTATCTCCCTATTATTTTAACACTGTAGAGATAAGTTTGCACATAACTGTAACTATTATTAACAATTATTGTTCTAATTCGAAACTTAAAGTTACAGGTTAAAACTCCGACACAAATTATATAATAAATTGCTTTGGTAATTTATGTGTCTGCTGGTAATATAATATAAATGTAGATAAGCATGTATTCTTATGTATTAACTATTTGTTATCTCTTGTTTTGCTCTTTCCATCTGTTACATGTCTAACTGATTCAGGAGAGCATCCCAGGCTAGGCAACCACCAGGTCGAGTCTGAACTTCGTGGAAAGTATGTATATATATATATATATATATATATATATGTCTGTCACATTTTGATACCTCATCAACTAGGTTTTACTGGATGGATTCCTAATAATATTTTTATTACTTTTAAAATTTAATATTAGCGACCTGAAATTTCTTTGTTGAAAGTGAAAACAATCAACGAATGAAAAATTCGGTAGCAAAAAGGGATTTTTAACAATAGGAATTTCACTTGTTAAAAGTGAACACAACGAGTGAAAGAAAAATTCGATTGCTAAAAGAAATATTTAATGATCAAAATTTTTCTCGTTGAAAGTGAACACAATTAGCGAAGAGAAAATTCAATCATTAAAAATCATTGTTTAATGGTCGAAATTTTTTCGTTTGTTAAAGATATTAACTACCTGATTCAAAATTCGATTGTCTATACTTTTAATGGCAGGGCTTTTACCGACTGGTTGACGACCGGATTTTTCGATCGTTATAGATCTTTAATGATTGGATTTTTATTTTTAATGATCGGATTTTTCTTCGTTAAAAAGTATTTTTCTTGCAGTGAAATGAAAGAAAAACTAACTTTATTGGAATAATCAAGATCAATAATATCCATAATTATAAAGTTGTTTAAAACAAAACCACAATCATAAAAAATATCATTCAAAAATAAGTAAACTTTATCATTCTTAAAATGCACAAGAAATCCTAGTTTCATCAATATTAAAACATAAATTAAGTTCTTATGAATATTAGGAGTATAAAGCACATTGTGTACGAGCAAGGTTCAACCTTCACGCAAGACTAGTCTGCATATACCAATCCCTTTGACTGCCACTCTGTTATTGTTGCCTATATAAATGCACTTTGCTCTAGTTACTCGTCGGAACTTGATAAAGACATCTTGATCCCTTGTCACATGATCTGTTACTCCTAAATTAACCATCCACAAAGGATGAAATTCAGTTAAAAATATAGAATTTGATGTACAAATTTCACTCACTCTTAAGTTAGAATAGGGTATCTATTTGGGCACAATGTAATCTTTAGCATAGTATTCCTTCTGCTGGCAGTTGAAATCTTTCACTTTAGAAATATTCACTTTCTTTTTGTCTTTGGACCCCTTACCTTTATGCTTAACTTTCAGCTTTTTAGGCTCTTGAGCCCTTTCCTTGCCTTTGCTATGGAAGCTCATCTTCTTGTTCTGGTTTGATTTCTTCTTACAAGAACTGGACTATGCCATATGCACTTCAGCATAACCTTGATTGATGCTAAACGGCCCTCTTCTAGTTTCAAATATCTACATCCTTAAATGTCGTTATGCTATCTATGTGAGTCAATTGTATTTTCATGTGCTTCCAACTTCTGGGCAAGGATCGGATGTCTGTGTGGACCTGTTGCTTGTCAGTTAACTTATGACCTACTTCACCAAACTCACAAATCATGTTCTTCATCTCTCGTAGATGTTTTCACATTGAATAATCAGGCTTTTTTTGATAAGTATCGAACTTCATCGTTAAAGATCGAAACCTAGTTAGAGATACTCCTCCAAACTTCTCTTGTAATGCGATCCATAGATCTATTGTATTTCAGTACGTGCGGAATTACATGGTGATATCTTCCATCGCACTTAGAAGGATGATTCGACCAATGAAATTCTTCTTCTTTCATGCTGCATAATCATCTTGGTCTTGCTTATGCTGAGCAAAAGTGCCAGCCTCAAGTTTAGTCATAATTGAACTTAAGGTTTCGAGAGCTTCCTGCTCCTCAAGTACATACTGAATTTTCATGCTCCAGATTTCATAATTGTCGCCATTGAGTTTCATATCTTTGTTCAAATCAATGGTTATAGATTTCAAAGCCATTTACATTCTCTGATCAAAATAGAACATATATTGCACATTATTAAGAAGCATATGGCAACACATGCTATTTACTATACATATGAAATTAGAATATAATAAAGTTATCTACTAGGCTCAAAATTAAAAAAAATATTACAACCAATATCCAATTACCCTTTAAGTCCTAATATCTAACCTTATAGATTAAAATTTCATGCATAGTCAATCTAATTTATTTGAAGTTAAGTTCTTAAACTTAATTGAGGATATTATGTGTTATAGATAATTAAGTCTTAACTTAATAATCAAGCAGTTATTCTATTCATAAAATATTGCTAGGCAAATAATGTTAAAATGAACACATTCATTATAAAAATTATAAGCCATAATAATATCCAAAATAAAAAATAAACTCATTTATTATAAAATCCAATAAATCCCAAAATAAGATACATATGTCTCATCTCAAAACGAGATATAAAACATAACTCCTGACATAAAAGTTCACACAATAAGGATAGTAATATAACATTCATGTCAACAAATTAGGAACCCTGTGATTCCAAAACCATCATAGTCACGGGAAGTGATCTCCTGATCATATGCCACAACTTAAAAGGAATGTCATGTGTGTGATCATGAAGCCATAGGCGGTACACTTTACGCCACTCCTGAGCATCATTTTAGACTGAGTATTGCTATTTAACACTTATTGTTTAGTTACCTTATACAAAAAATAAATAATGGAATGTCCATAATGATCACTCCAACACTCAACCAATAAGTTCTAGAGCACCACATGGTAACTAAATTAGTCACGCATAACAACATAAAGTAGCCTATGATTCCTCCCCCTATCTAGGCCTCTAACCCAGATGCAGCTCTGCTTCTTCTTATGCATGCTGACCATATGATGCACAATAGCATCAATATCATCAATTATGACCTTCTTGTGCAACCTCATGCTACGGACCTTATGCACTCTTGCATTGGCTTAAGCAATCCCTTGAGGAGTTCATTGAATTATTGGCATCCTTATCATCACAATATATGTTACACATAATAGAAAAAAAAATAATTAGTACACTTATATATAAACAACATGATTGAAACTCATTTCAATCAAATATAAGGACAAAATCCACAGAATTAATTTTCAAACAAATTTGAAAATTAAAAAGGCAGAAAACACATTTTTTAAAAATTTTCATAAGTTTTTCAATAAAATAATTTATAAATTTTTTTAAAAAAATAAAAAAATCAGAAAAATTATGAAAAATAAAATTGCAAAAAACTAGGACAACAATGGTGGCCGGACGAGGGCTCACAAGCCTCATGAGCGATAGGCATGCTACACGCCAGCTAAGGCACAATGCTACATGGCGTGACCCAATTGGGACACATGTCACAACGTTAGATACAAATTGACAAGTGGTAGACACTCATTAGTCCACGTGGAAGCTATGTGACATCCAGAAGGATAGACATGTGACACGTGACATGACCATAGTCTGCCACATGATAACAACCAATGGCCCATGTGTCGCCGCGTGGCATGATTCATCAAGGCAAGCGGCAGATGGCCTCTAGGATCTACATGCCACGTGTCAGCACCACAGGCTGCCATATGGTCACCACATCATTGACACATGGCAAAATTTGGTTGGTCCATATGGCAACCATAAGGATCCACCTTGCCACTTTAGCAGACATATGGCACTTCATCGATTAGGCCACGTGGCTCTTCCCCATTGGTCCACGTTTCTGAGTGACGTCTCACTCAGGTGCGTGGAACCTGGCGCAAGTTGGAGACGCACCCTTTGACACGAGCCCAACACAAGTGGTGTGCATGCCATGCGTTGCCTTACTGGCTATTTCTGGGCTTTTGATTTCGACTAGTAGGAGATTTTTTGGGTTTCTAATTTCAATGGTATGGTCAAATTTTAAAAATTCCCACATGAAATTTTTCATTGCGGACTTTAAATCAAATTTTCATGTATAAATACACAAAAAATAAAAATAAGCCAAAAAAAATATATACAGAACAACATAAAAATATATTCTTTCATACAACTTGTTAATCATGCTTGAATTTTTACAAAAAAAAGATATATATAAAAAAATAGTCGGAATGCAAAAATTCTAACTTTGATACTAATGTTAGATATATATCATGATATATCATACGAGAAGGAAAATGAGTTACCTCTCGTAGCGCAGCTATGTGGAAGTCGAAATTGCTTGTTTCACATCACCAGTACACTTTTCACCCATGTATCGTAATTCTCGGGATGAAAGCTTTGCTCCACAAACTAAAAACCTCATAAATTAAGAGAGAAAATAAGTGTGGATTAAAACCAATAAAGTTTCGATAAGGGCGAAAATTTTGCACCCTCTTTGTAAAAATTTTGGCCCTATTTGTTGGGCTCCAATTAAGGAAATATTTTTTCTTAATTGGAATTAATACTAATTTGGCAATTATCGATTATTTATTAATGAAATAATGTTTCATTTAATATATCAGTTACCTAATTCAAATTAGGTAACCATCCTCATTAACACACACTAAATGGATAGATTTCATAATTAAAGAAAATTCCAATATGGAACTAATTGCGTATAATTTATTTCACGTTTCGATATTTTTACGTTTATATCGGGATCAATTTCTTATATCGGAAGTTATGAACGTATCCTAAACTATTTCAAAATTTAAAAATGAAAATATCCGTTGAAACAATATTTATACATGTCATTTACGAAACAATAATTGTATACAATAAATTTCATTAAAAAATAATTTTGTCAATAATATAAAAGATAAAACAATATATTTTTCTAAAAATTTTTCGCACATTTACTACTTTTATAAATAGCTTATGGACATAGAAAGGCCAAATATTAAACAATTAACTATAAATCTTATTTTATTACAAAATTTTATTCATAAAACTAATAAAAAATGGTAAGAAAACACGCACTCATATGCACAAGAAAAAACGTTTTATTTTTATTTTTCTTTTTTACCTGAAATATTGTTTTAGTAAAATCTAGTCGGCTAGGTCTTTTCAAATCGCGGTTATCTTTCTTTCTTTTTTTTTTTTTTTGTTAAGCAAAAATAAATAAATAAACGTTACAAAAAATTATTTAAAATTTTTTTAAAAAACTTCACTTTACTTTCTACTTTTATATATAGCATGCATATATTGCTACTATCTTTAAAAGAAGTGAGATAATGTATAGAAGTGAAAATTTTCCTTGTCATTCCTTTATGAATTTCTTAATATGATGATATTTATAATTAAAAATGTTTAAAATTATTTTTATAACAAATTAAAATAGAAAATAAAGAATTGTCATGAACAGTTAATAAAAATTTAATTTGAAAAATAATTTTTTATCATAGCTAAGACGAGACCTACTGAATTTAATTATTAACTATAAAAATCATAGTTTTTAAAATATTTAATTATTTTTATAAGATCTTAACACTTTTTTCAAAAAATTAAAAATCATAATTTAAATAAAATTTTCATCTTAAATTAAAAAAACATTTATATTGATTCTTTCATTTTAGAACTATACGTAATTTTTACCATCCATGAAAACTAAAAAGACCTTACATAATATATATATATAATTCTATTAAATACAAATTAAAAAGTTAAAAGAATTACTTTTTAAATAAAAATTGATATTTTCGTTAAAACCAATGGAATTATTAAGGAGTTAATGAAAATATCCTCTTACATTAGAAGCCCAATTGATATGTTTTAAACTATAAATCTAATTATAAATTGCCCAATCGGTAAGGTTGGTTTATCCCTAACAACAAATGCTTAAATTTTCAACAATCATTTTTTTTTGAAATAAAATGGACCAATTCATTAAAACAACTGCTGAATACAAAGAGAAGGAGAAGAATAACTTACTCCTGAAGAAACAACAGCGGTCCTAGCTAAAATATGAGCAAGATCATTACCTGATCTTCTAACAAAATAAAAGGAGCAATCATCAAACTCAGAACTAGCAACTAAGCAATCCTTGACAATACAGCCAAAAGGCGATAAAGCTGCATAAGGTTTAGTTAAAGCTTGAAAGAGAACAAGATTATCTGTTTCCATATGCAGATTTTTTATCCCTATTGACTTCATCCATCCCAAGGCTTCTTTCATGGACATTACTTCAGCTAACAGCAGATCAAGGGGACACATAATGGATCCATGACCAGCAGCCACAAATCTACTCTGAGCATCTCTACAGATCCAGCCAAATTCAACTCGATATTCTTCCCCAAAGATGGCAGCATCACAATTGCATTTGATATAATTAATAGGGGGAGGAGACCAGACATCCAACACAATAGAATCCATTGAGGAAGAAAAAGAGAACTCCTTTTGTTTAACCATCAGCCATTGATTTAAGTTGACCCTAGCCAATCGAAGCACTGCCCCATTGCTCATTTGCTGATATTGCCAAACATAGTTATTTCTTCTAAACCAAATAACCCAAACAATAAATAGAGCAAGATAAAGATCATCACGCTGCAAAGAAGACATCCAGGTAGATAAAATCTCAGGTACCGAATTATTTTCATTAAAGCAAATACCAAGAGAGCTATCCTTCCAAATGCTTTTTACAAAGGAGCACTTGAGGAAAGCATGATGGATGGTTTCTGCATGTAAAGGAGAACAAAAAGGACAGGCTGAACAATCAAGAGCCCGTCGTTGAAAGAGATTGTATCTTGTAGGCAGAACTCCTATCACACATTTCCACAAGAAAATGTGAATTTTAGATGGAATGGGCAGATTCCAAAGTGATTGCCAAAGGAAAGAAAACAGAACAATAGATTGAGTTGAACCATGAATCACACGGATAACACTTTTAACCGAATAATTACCATTATTCTCATAGGGCCAGAATAATGAGTCAGTAGAGGAGAGTCCGTGTATAGGAATTCTAAGAATTTGTTCCACATCTCTACTATTAAAATAAGCCTGAATAACATCAATGTCCCACCCACTACCTTCCCTTGATAAAAGAAAGGACACCTTGGCATCAGTAAGACCAGGTGGAGGGAGTGATGAGATCTTCGGATTCAAATTGTCAAGAAGCCAAGAATCTTTATAAACACTTATAGAGGATCCATTCCCAACACACCATCTGCTATTGTTGAACACTAAATCTTTAGCAGCCATGATACTTCTCCAAACATAGCTAGGGCGCCTACCAATTTGAGCTTGACTTAAATCACAATGTGGAAAATATTTGGCTTTTAAAACTCTGGCAACAAGAGAGTCACTTCTAGAAAGGAGACGCAATATCTGTTTACCCAAAAGTGCTAGGTTGAACTCGTGAATATTACGAAAACCAAGCCCTCCCAATTTTTTCGGGGCACAAAGAGATTCCCATTTAATCCAGTTAATGCCACCAGCACTATTTCTATTGGATTGCCACCAAAATCTGTTCATCATCCGATGAATCGAATCACAAGTACCACTGGGAATAAGGAACAAACTCATGGTATATGTCGAAATAGCTTGAAGGACTGATTTGATTAAAGTTTCTTTGCCCCCTCCAGAAAGAAATTTATTTCTCCAGCTATTAATCCTCTTCCATATGCGATCTTTAATGAAGTTAAAAGCTTGGCTTTTATTTATACCCACAGTCAAAGGCATGCCCAAATATGACTGAACATGATGAGAAGCCAAAATACCCAGAAGATCATAAAAGAGTTGGCACATAAATGGGTCTAGATTTTTACTAAAACCCAAAGAGGATTTATGAAAATTTACCGTTTGACCAGACGCCTTCTCAAATAGATGCAAGCATTCTTTAACAGCAACTGCTTCACAGAGATTAGCTTTAAAGAACAGAAAAGAGTCATTAGCAAACAATAAATGACTAATGGCAGGAGCCCTTCGAGCAATTTTGCATCCATGAATACTACCATTTCGTTCAAGATTGGTTAAAGCAGCAGATAAACCTTGTGAACAAAGAATAAATAAGTAAGGAGAAAGTGGATCCCCTTGTCTAAGGCCTCTTTCAGGGACAATCGGTCCCAATGAGTAACCACTTGTGCAAACATGATAAGAGACAGATGACACACATAGCATAATAAGATTGATCCATTTTTCATGGAAACCCATGCTACACATAATAGCTTTCAAATAGGAGCATTCCATACGATCATATGCCTTAGCCATATCAAGTTTAAGTGCAATATTGCCACTGGTACCCTTGGACTGACTATTCAAATAATGTCCAACTTCAAAAGCTAGAAAAACATTGTCTGTGATTAACCGTCCAGGGATAAAAGCACTTTGATGTTCTGATATCACATCATCCAGTAGAAACTTCATGCGATTAGCAAGCATTTTAGCCATAATTTTATAAACAACATTACATAAAGCAATGGGTCTATATTCAGTGATATATTTAGGCGATTTAGATTTTAGGATTAAGACAATAGTAGTGTCATTCAAAGCTGTAGGCATCTCACCAGAATTAAGCACATTCAAAATGAAATTAGAAACTTCAGAACCAATTAAGTCCCATTGGGATTGAAAAAAACCTGGGTTGAAACCATCCGGGCCAGGAGCTTTGTCAGGGTGCATAGAGAACAAAGCTTCCTTCACCTCTCCCACTTCAAAAGGTCGGATAAGTTCATCATTATGCGTTGGGGAGATACATGGGATAACATCATCCAGCTGGCTCATAAAGTCTCCATTATCCGATTGAAATATGTGCCTGAAATACTGCCCAATATGTTCTTGGAGGCCTGCATTCCATTGTAACGAAATTCCCTCCGGAGTGGACAGCGTAGAGATCCAATTCTTCTTTCTTCAACTTGAAGCAAAAGAATGATAGAATTTAGTATTCTGATCTCCCTCTTTAATCCATTGAATTTTCGCACGTTGCTTCCAGTAAGTATTTTTCTTGTCTAATAATCCCGCTAACTTCTCTTTAGCCTGTTTAAAACGTGCAAGGGACATAGCATTTGTTCTTGGTCGTAAGGAATTTAGTTCTTCCTTACATGCAGCTATATTGTTTAAGAACTTTCTCTTAGCTTTAGCACCCCACTGCCCCAAAGAAACGGAACAAACAGCGAGCCTATTAATGAAAGGAAGGGAAGCTGTTTTTGCCCAACACCGAGAAAACACACCTGAGAAATCATTATCTTTCAACCAGACATTTTCAAACAGGAACCTTCTATTACCAGACTGACGACTAGAGGAGGTTGATAGTAACAGTGCCATATGATCCGAGTTAATCATGCCAATATGCTCAATCCGACTGTCTGGAAAAACGGTGAACCAAGAGTTCGATGCAAGGCCTCTGTCTAGCCTCTCTCTGATCCATCCAGCATTACCCCTAGATCTCTCCCAGGTGAACTGATATCCTATAAAACCCATGTCATGTAAATTGCAACTCTGCACCGTGTCTCAAAAATCATTCATAAGAGACTGAGGATGGGGATTTCCTCCCTTCTTTTTAGAAGACGCAAGGAGGTCGTTAAAATCCCCCATAACAAACCAAGGCCAAGAGCAATCAGCAGCAAGTTGGCGAAGAAGATTCCAGGACCGCTTCCTCAAAAGCCGAATTGGATTCCCATAAAAACTAGTAAAATGAAAAGTTTGGTGAGAGGTAGAAGAGACAAGCACATCAATATGAGAGAGAGAGTAAGAAAGAAGAAAAACTGAGATATCATTCTTCCAAAGCAGGGCCAAACCTCCTCCAGAATTATGACTACGAACCAAGAATTTCCCAGCAAAATGGAGACTGCTACATAATCGTTCAATCTAAGCTTGAGAAATCCGAGTTTCCATAAGAAAAATGAGAGAGGGATGAAGAGAATGGACCGTTTCTACTAATTCCAGAACTGCTTGGGTACGGCCCAACCCACAGCAATTTCAAGCAAGGGCTGTCATAGCTTCTGGTAGGTCTACATTCCAGGTCCTGCCTCAATCATAAGAATGTCTCCAGCTTCCTGATCCTGCCTTTCGTAGGAAGAAGAAGTTGGGTTTGTTGCTGAATTATTCAGTATAGAGCGACGACGTTTATTGTCCAGCATCAAAACGCAGTCTTGATGTGCGTTTAAATTATTATCTCCTTCATGGCCACCTATCTGACTTGCATTGGGCATAGTCGAATTCATCCCATGCACGTGAAATAAAGGATTCTGAACAGTTAGCTTCCTTTCCATTTTAGTTGCTAGATTTGAGGAATTACCCAGCTGTGAAGATTCCAAAGAATCAGGGATGTTATCATTCCTTCCCAATCTAGGATTCTGTCATTTCGAAAAGATGCCATAATTATCGGGATTATTCTTATCAGATGTAGCTCCTACCATATTCGATCGAAACCACCGCTCACCGAAATAAGCAACTATCTTCCTCGCCGGAGCTCTGAGAAAAGTTCCAAATTCATACTGATGAGTGCTCAGATCTACTTCAAATCTTCTCTCACAGAACTTCTCTTGATGCCCTATTATACCACAGAGGAAGCAAAAGCTTGGCAATCGTTCATACTTAAAGTTGATTAACATCCAGTCACCTCCTTGTTTCTTCACTCTTATGGAGATTCGGAGTGGCTTCCTTATGTCCAGAATAACTCTAATACGCATGAAACTTTTCCATGAACCATCAATACTCTTGGGATCAATCTTAACAAAAGACCCTAAATGATTACCTATGTTTTTCCCGATCCGTTCCGTCCAATAACCTATAGGTAGGTTATAACACTGCACCCAAAAACTCTCTTCAAAGAGCTCCACATTATCAGGATTTATCCCTATTTCCATTTTCTTCATAACCAACAATTTTTGTTCGAAAGACCATGGCCCTTCATTAAGAACCAAATTCATATCCACCAGATGAAAGAATTGAAACATAAACAACTTTGGAGACAGTTCACGAATCTCTATACCTCTTCCAGGTTGCCATGCTTCAGCCATGGTTGCTTTGAAAGCAGCAACGTTGATGGATCTGTTGGAAACGATTCTCCCTATGAGACATAAAGCGAGATCAGTCTTCTCATCAACAAAATCCTCATCGTCGAACACAATCCCTTTTGCATCCCCATCCTCCAACGTAACCCTTTCACACCTTTGTGAGATGTCCGCTTCATCAGAGATAGAAGCCATTGAGAAGAAGACAAGAAAAGATGAAGAAAACTAGTAACTCAGGCAAAGTAAAAACTTGCACTCAGGCAAGAGGAAAAAAAAATTTTAATGCTCTTGAGAGTGTATTTTCAACAATCATTTGATTGATGAATTTCTATATTTTAAGAAAAAAAAAGTAAATAAATATTATATTCCATATTTGCCAAAACCAAGAAAAATTTTTGAAGAGAAGAAGCACATGGAGACACTGGCAGTGGCCACGCCACTTGAAGAGGAAGGAGGGCAATTGCCCCTATATATATATATATTAGATAGATATTTTACCTCCCTTAAAATTTTATTTTTACCCATATCTTTTTAATTTATTTCTCAAATTTTGATCAATGACACATTTTATCTTTCCACTTCTATTGAAATAAATATACGAAACTCTATTTTTTTATTTTTTAAAGGAAAATCAGATAAATTTAAAAAAAATAAAGAATACAACAAAGATTTATTTTTAATTAAATGATCGTAATTTAGTTGTGCAATTTTTTTTTTGCTTTTATATCTCTTAAATAGTTGTAATATTTCTTTATTTTTTGCATTTTAGATAATACATATGAAATTTTAGATAAGAGGCTAACCTAATTAAGTTTTATATTATCTATTTGAATTGATGAAATCCTTTAAATTAAATAAATGATTAATTCAAACACATCCTAAGAGAAAAACTAATAAACAAGAAAGAAAAAAATTCAGAGCAAATACTGCCAATAAAAGAGATATGATGAATAGAGAGAGACATTAACAGTATTTGAGCATTTGATTCTAGGAGTTTTATAGACCTAAATTCTTTAATTTTTGTATTATGCCACTAAAAATTCGATTATATTAGTTTACCTTAATTGATACATTTGCGGTTACAGATAATTTAAATTGATAAAAAGAGTGCATGTATAATAGTAACAGATAGAATATAAAATTTTATCTTTTATTATAGAGTATTAGTAAATTAAGCAAACATATTATAGAATATCTGAATAACTTCTTTAAATGGATAAAAAGGTTCATATTTTATTATTGTATTTGAATAAATTTTTAATAATTTTAAAATTTTAATTTATAATATAATAAATGCAGTAATGATTTAGATAAGTTTATTAGTTCAATAAATATTTTTTTATTTAATAATTTATTTATAGTATTTATGCTATATATTTTTTTCAAATAGGATTTATATTTTTGTTTTTTTTATTATAAATTTTAGTTTCGTAACTCAACGGAGATATGAGACAAAAAGAAAAAAAATATGGATTGTTTGACATCTGCCACAAAATTTGGTTATTTGGAATATTGAGCCAAAGATTTTATGCTCATCAAAATAATAAATTTTAATATCCCAATTATGGAGTTGCATTTGCATGTGCTATATAGAGATCCTATCATTATCCCCTTCTTCTCAACAAAAAACTGATCACTCTTTCTTTGTAAGATTATAAGATTCTTATATATATATATTGCATCCTACATTATATCATGCACAAGTGTTAATTATGAGCTAAAAGAATCTCCCATGTTTTTTATATTAATTATTTCCCAATTTGTCCATCTCTTTTATTATTTTTATTATTATTATTATTATTATTATTATTATTATTATTATTATTATTATTATTATTATTATTATTATTATTATTATTAATGATATTTTTGGGGTGGGGTGAGTGTGAGGATTCCAACCTTAAACGATGCTTAGGCAGATTGGGTCACATAAAATCCCAATCTCTTCATCTATCTGCTTTTTTACTAATTAATATAATATTATTATATTATATTTAATAAGGATAATTTGATTATTTTCTTTTTTATCAATAATTATTTCCATTTTTTACAAATGTGGTAGCAGCTAATACGACCGGGTAAAAAAACATTGAAAAATTGTCAAATTAGTGACTTAAATTAAATCCAAACCAATAAATGTGATTAACTAGCTAGTTCGATTAAATGCAGACATTAATTTTATTTTTTAAAAATTATAGTTAGTGAACTTAAAATTATACTTAATGTTTGTGGTTAATGGTTGACCGGTTCTTATATATAATGTTTTATATATATGGTCAACTTTCATATTTCAATTGAAATTGCGATTTCACCTTATACACATATGAATATATTTTATAAATTAATTATTAACAATTGTAAATAATGATAAGTGAATAATTAGTGTTAATTGTTTTTATTATCTTGCAAAGTATTTATGTAATTTTTTTATTGTATTGACATTAAATTTTGATAATTTATATTTTTGTTTGTACTTTTATATTTAAAACTTCTGAAATTTTTATTTTAATTTTATATATGCATGTTTTTTCAAGTATAGCGTAATTATATATGCTTAGCTTTTTTATAGTTAATCAACCGCATTTAATGGTTAATCAATATTAATAAACTATACTTGAAAAAAATTCATACATATTGCTCTTTGAAACATATACAAAAAATATTTTAATATTTTAATAAAATAATTTAAATTATATAAATTATAAATTATATTTAAGACAATATATATGATAAAACAAATAGATTTGTTTCCAATAGTTTAATTAGCACCATTAGTCTTATCATATCTATTTCTTTTATGATGGATTTATAAGATGGAAATCACGTGCAATGTGATCTATATGTCTATTTTCAATTGATCCATCTTGAACCTTATAAGATCAAAACATATAAAAAAAATGCGAATAAATTGAAGGAAATTTTATATCAGCGAAAAATATCCCCAAAATGAGCATATAATAAAATAACTAAAAATGTATTTATAATAATAGAAAAGTAAAATTATAAACTCCCACTGAAATTAGATGTCCTCGTGTGAGGAATGTGCTCATGAAATGGTAAATATTTTAGTAGCCGAACAGAGAGTTTATGCGAACATGAGCCCTTCGAGCTCTTTTTTTTTTAACAACTCTTTAACTCCGATTGTTGTTGAAATAGGAACCTTTGCATTTTTGAGAATAAACGTATTCCTACAGGAATTTTTATCGGTGATGCTTTGGCTACGATAAAGAATTATGAGGCTGCATTGATTTACTTTGGAAATACAAATTTGAAGCCTGCCAGAATTACGCCCATTATTGTTTGGGTGAAAGCGAATACAGATGGAGTTTTGAAAACCCAACCTCTTCTTGCTTCTCCGGGTGCTCTTATATACGAGGGACAGCAATTATATATGGATTGGTGGCTTTGCTAAGAACTTGGGTATTTGTTTTATTGTCGAAGCTGAATTATGGGAGCCTGCTTATGGCTTGGAATCTAGGATAGTATGTATGCTATTTCTCTTATCAAGAATAGAGATTTATTTGGTAATTGAGCTTCTTTAATTCTTTCTATTGATGATTTGCTCAAGAAGAACTGGAAAGTCCGTATTGTTCGTGTTTATCGGGAGAGCAATGCTTGTGCAGGTTGGCTTGCCAACCTTACTTGCTCATTGCCTTTAAGGCGTTCAGAATTTTTTAGATCCTCCTCACGGCATTCTTCCCCTGCTTAGCAAGATCGGATGGTTGTTGTGTTTGCTAGAGCTTGTTCTATTTAAGTGTTAGCTCTCTTTCCGTCACAAAAAAGAATATAAAACCATCGACTTATTGTTACAAAATATCTTAAATGATTTTTTTAATTTTATTCACAATTAGCATGGGCATCGCAACAACAAAAGTTTTGCAGCCATATTCCCTAATTAAATATCTCATAACACCAATACCATGAAATAGGACTTTGTAATCAACTGAAAATGATAAACTCACTAAATTGCGAATAAAAATATCATCAACTCTATAAAAGAAACATTGGACTTCAGAAGTAAAATATATATATATATATATATATATATATATATATATATATATATATATATATATATATATATATATATATATATATATATATATATATATATATATATAATAAAGATCAATTGATATATTCAGAGTAATGATCAGTTAATTAATATAAAATTGAGACTATGATGAGAATTATTAATTAAAAACAGAAGCTCGTGCATCTTTTCTGAAGTAAATCTGTTGCTTAAATGATTTTAAATAAACTCTGATACCATGTTAATTTGCATTGAATTTTGTCTGCATATATATATATATATATATATATATATATATATATATATTAACCCAAGACTATATATAAACAAAAATTCAATTATTTTCTTATTTATTGAGAACTGATACATAATTATAACTAAGCAAAACAGCTAGGATATATATATATATATATATATATATATATATATATATATATATATATATATATATATATATATATATATATATATATATATATATATATATATATATATATATATATATTAACCCAAGACTATATATAAACAAAAATTCAATTATTTTCTTATTTATTGAGAACTGATACATAATTATAACTAAGCAAAACAGCTAGGATATAAATCCCCATATAACTGGCTTGCCAAAGTTGCCAGAAGTTGATTAACAAAAATAAATAAGCAGAATTAACAACTTATTAATTTTGACCAATTTTTTTATGTATCACTGAATAGGGTGATCTAATTTAAAGTCTTGCCCCACGGGAAGTGATAATCCTGAAATTTCAACGTTAAGGAACTGTCCGCTGGTATCTAAGCTAGACTTGAAAATAGGTTTAAAACCCAAGTTTGAGGAACCTCTCGTGATTCTAATTTGCTGTGCTTTCATTTTGTTAATCAGACTCTTTTCCAATCCAATGAAACTCACCTTATTAATGATCCAATTCTTCTGACTCAAAGCAAATGCTCCATTTTCCACCTGCGAATTAACAAACACACTGTTCGTCCCATTCTTCCCACCTTGAAACTTAACCAAAGTCCAGTTCCCTCCAGACTTCCCCATCTCCACTTCCTCTCCGTCGTCCAAGAACAATTTACCTTCGCTAATACTTCCATTGCTACCCACAGCAACCACGAGTTCGAATGGCGTTTGTCGAGCAGCTTGCACAGTCATGGCTTCTCCTTGCATTGCTAGAATATTACCTTCCCTTACATGAACATTTATGTGATCAGATGGTGCATCAAGTGTGATGTTCTTCCCAGATACTTGGCTCACCGAATCCGACAAATTAAAGAGGCTAAACCAGTTTCCTTTGGGGAAGTATGCTTCAACAGAGTTTTCTCCTTGAGTCAGAACTGGTGACACCATTACACCTTTCCCAACCAAAAACTGTGCTCTGATATCATAAGTGTTGGTGTCTTCAGGAAATGAGAAGAAAAGTGGCCTTGCTATGGGTGTTCCGTTTATGTGTGCCTCATACATTAATGTGTAATAGTATGGCAGCAGTCTGTATCGGAGCCCCAACACCTTCTTCCCAATGGCAGCGACCGAAGCCCACTGATAAAGCTCTTGACGAGGACTTTTTATGTCCGATTGATCTCTTGAAAAAGGGTAAAACGCTCCGAGCTGAATCCAACGGCCACAAAGTTCTTCATTAGTACCACCGGAAAAGCCACAGATATCAGCACCAACCATTGGAATACCAAAGAGTCCAAAGTTCAAAATGGTAGAAATGGAATAGCCCATGTCCTCCCATTTTGCAGCATTATCACCAGTCCAATGAGCAGTATACCTTCCTGAACTTACAAAAGTTGATCTAGAAAGTATAAATGGCCTTTTCCCTGTCACATTGATTAAAGCTTCACGAGTTGCTTTGGCTTCTAATAAACCATACAAGTTATGTACATTATATTCTGTGACGTTGCCGAAGTGAATGGCAGTAGGTGGAATTGTCCTATCGCCGAGGTACCTCTGGTTGTTCCCGTAGTTAATCTTGTAAGGAGGATTATCAAGACTGGAGTTTTGTGATTGTGGAGATGTTATGAAATTGGAAGCCTCATTCATATCAAGCCAAAGCCCATCAACAGGAAGAATTTCTCTGAATCTTTTGATCTCATCAGCCCAATATGGAACAATATTAGGGTTAAGAAAATCGGGAAAATAAACATCTCCCGGCCAGACTTTTCCTTGATAATTAGCTCCATCACGTTTAATGAAAATATCAGCTTGCAAGCCTCTGTTGTAGGTTCCATAGGTATTGTTAATGCCGATTCCTGTGAAGAAGAAATTAAACTATATAAATAAATACTTTAGAAATAATGAACGAAAAAATAAATGTGATGTGGTTACCAGGGTCAACAATAACAACGTATTTTTGGCCATTTTGGTGAAGCTTGTCAACCAAGGCTTTCATTCGATCTTGAGGGAAGTTAACAGGATCAAGAGTGAAGTCTTTGAATGCATCCATATAATCAATATCTGTCCACAGAACTTCAAGAGGAACACTAGCATTTGCATACCCAGCAACAACTCCCTCCAGATCAGAAACATTCTTGTAACCGTATTTGCATTGATGAAATCCTTCACTCAAACAATAAACCTTCTTGTTAATTTATGTACTTTTTCTCAATTTTCAATCAGAACTAAGAAAAAGAAAAAACATTGCATATGATGCGATTTTGCTCTTCGATTAAAAATTATGCAAAAATTATCTATTTTGCTGAATATTGGGGCAAGAAAAGAAGAACTTACCAAAAGACCAATAAGGCATAGGTGCAGGGCGACCAATAAGCTCAGTGTATTGTTGAATAACCAAATCAGGAGAAGGTCCATCGAAAATGTACAAATCAATGATGCCACCAATTACCTTATAAGTAATCCTATCACCATCATAAAAAACATCCATTCCATTACTATTCAACAGCAATACACCATGGCTGCTCCCGGCCGACACTTTGCCATCCGCAGAACCCGACCTCAGTTCCAAGTAAAATGGGTGAGACCCATAAAGATCAATGTCGAGAGCCGAGCTTGCTATATCAGCATTCCATAAAGTCAAGGTCTGCCCTGGACTCAATTTAAATGAACTTCTTGTGTGCTCTCCAATCCCATAGAGTGAACTCCTGTTCCCAGGAAGTGATGATGAAAACTGAATATACTGATCTTTAAACACCAAGAATGTGCTTGAATTACTGGCATCCGCCGTAGCGTTGAAAAGAACGTCGCCGTTTGATTTTCGGGACACGGAGAAGCCAAAAGGGGTGGTGTTGTGAAGGGTGAAGTTAATGTCGGAGGAAATAGCCGGAGAATCACCGGAGAATTGGACTGGCCTTGACGGGGAATGATTTCCTGCGGAATCTCCCACCTTTGAGTTTGTGAATCTGTGATTCTAATTCTGAGACGATTCTTGGTTTCGTAGCTGCATTATTACAAGAAATTAAAAACATTCTCCAATGAAACAGTATCCAATAAACATTAAAATAACTAAATTACCTAACAGAAAGGCTAAGATTTTGAACATCGTCTCCAAAAACAGAGGACTTCTGAATGAGGCTAAGATCAGCTTTCAATGAATTGCTCTGGAGATTACCAGTAACTGAGTCAACTTTGTAACCAAACCCAACCTGATCTTCTCCATATGTTAATGGAAACAAGCAAGAAACAAGAAATATAGAAGAGAACAAGAACTGAAATCTTTTAGCATAATTCATTTCTGATAAATCCGTAAAGAAATGATCATGAAACTAGTGGATTTTAAATATGAAGAGTATGCACGTAGTTTTCAAGAACCAGAAGATTTCTTTCTTGTTCTGTTTGATTTCTTGCCATTCTTTGTCCGATTATGGGCCCCTTATCTATATATTAATATCTGTTACTATCTTGGACCAAAGAAAAGATTTATTACCATCTAATAACAGCTCGGCAGATAAACCGAAATTAATTACGTTCTTTTTATAATAAAAGAAAAAAGAAAAATATATCCATTATGTTCTATAAAAGTAAAATTTTGTATCATTTAGGATATTTATTACGATTATTAGGGCAACGGTAATGTTTTTGTCATATAAACACTAATTTGCTTATTTTTCCGATTAATTATCTCATTTTAATTAAAAATAATTTAGATTCAGCTTAGAATCACTACGACTGTTTTCAAACCGGAGATGGGAATTCGATTTTCGTTTTTTGATTCTTTTCTCTTTTAGATAATATTTTGTATAAAAAAAAAGGGAAATAATTCAATGAGCTGTCGATTGCATAATAAGTTTGAATTTAATATTATTCATATAGCTCCAAATTTGTTGTTCATTTGTAAATAAATTTTAAATAGAATTTAATTTTAAATAAATGGATTCTTTTTTTTTTCAGATAGAAAATTTTAAAATTACAAATGAATTTCCTTGTTGTTTATATTTTGTACGTATGAAGACTAAAAAAAAATTGAAATTAATAATGTTTCGTGGCATAAACTTTATTCATAAAAAGAAACAAAAATAGAACAATAACATGATACCAAAATATAGTGGACCTAATGACATTTTCGTAATGCCTAGAGATGGTGCACACATACTTATCTCCAAAAGTTATGATGGGCGATATTGCAAGAAAAATCGTGTCTCATAAATGGAAAGATCTGTATAATTGTAGAATCGAAAATGGCATAACAATTTCTAAACATATTATTACAATAAATAAAAATTTACAAGATATTATAATGAGATGATATCAAATAATAGAAGCAAACATGGTGGACGCTCTTTGCATGACGTTACCAATTGTTTATTTGAAGTCTATAACAGAAATGTGAAATAGGAAGTGATAATCTGTAGAATTTTAGAAAGAGTGGTGTCGTGCGCATGAGGAATGGAGTGGTGCCACTTAGATTAATTTGTGGTTGGGGGATAAGAAGGGTCGGACTCAGCTAGGTGGGAATCCTACAAAAGAAAGCTTAGCCTGATCGGACAGGGCTTAAATTTTCCGGTGATTTAGTCAGTTTTAAACTTTTAGAGAGAGAAATATATATCACATAGAGAGTATTAAAATTGCATTATCTTTCATCTGTGCTTTAGAAGTGAACCTAGTATTTATAAGAGTGGAAGTCCACTAGAAAGGTCCATTCTCTGTGTCATAGTAGGTGTGAGGTGATATGATTTTTGATAAGCGACGATAACTTGTGTCAGGCACATTTGGAGATAAAATAAGGCCATAGGGACCAAAATATAGTGGATCTAATGACATTTTCGTAATGCCTATATTGAACCAGGAAGTTCAATTTTCTAACTTTCGAACTATACGTAATCTTTACCATGCATGAAAACTAAAAAGACCTTACATAAATATATATATATATATATATATATATTTTTATAGAAATATATATAATTCTATTAAATACAAATTAAAAAGTTAAAGGAATTACTTTTTAAATAAAAATTGATATTTTCGTTAACCAATGGAATTATTAACGACTTAATGAAAATATCCTCATACATTAGAAGTTCAATTGATATGTTTTAAACTATAAATCTAATTATAATTTGCCCAATCGGCAAGGTTGGTTTATCCCTAACCACAAATGCTTGAATTTTCAACAAACATTTGATTGATGAATTTCTATATTTTAAGAAAAAATTTAATAAATATTATATTCCATATTTGCCAAAACCAAGAAAAATTTCTAAAGAGAAGGAACATATGGAGACAGTTGCAACGCCACTTGAAGAGGAAGGGGGTTAATTGCCCCCTTAATTTTTGAAAAATTTTTAATTATATATATATATATATATATATATATATATATATATATATATATATATATATATATATATATATATATATATATATATATATATATATATATATATATATTAGATAGATAATTTTGCCTCCCTTAAAATTTTATTTTTACCCCTATCTCTTTAACTTATTTCTCAAGTTTTGATCAATGAAACATTTTATCTTCACACATCCATTGAAATAAATATACAAAACTCTATTTTTCTTTGAATTTTAATGAAAAATCAGATACATTAAAAAAAAATTAAAGAATACAACAAAGATTTATCTTTAATTAAATGTTCGTAATTTAGTTTTGCAATTTTTTTTTGTTTTTATATCTCTTAAATAGTCGAAATATTTCTTTATTTTTTGCATTATAGAGAACGCATATGAAATTTTAGACAAATGCTAACCCAATTAGGTTTTATATTATATATTTGAATTGATGAAAGTATTTAAAATAAATGATTAATTCAAACACATCCTAAGAGAAAAGCTAGTAAACAAGAAAGAAAAAAAAATTCAGAGCAAGTGCTACCAATAAAAGAGATATGGTGAATAGAGAGTGACATTAACAATATTTGGATATTTGATTCTAGGAGTTTTAAGGATCTAAATTCTTTAGTTTTCGTATTATACCAACTAAAAACTCTATTATATCAGTTTTACTTAATTAATGTATTTGTAGTTACAAATAATTTAAATTGATAAAAAGAGTACATGTATAATACTAACAGATAAAACATAAAGTTTTAACTTTTATTATACAGTACTAGCAAATTAAGCTAACATATTATAGAATATTTGAATAACTTTTCTTTAAATGGATAAAAAGATTCATGTTTTATCATTGTATCCAAATAACTTTTTAGTGATTTTGAAATCTTAATTTGTAATATAATAAGTGCAGTAATGGTTTAGGTAGATTTGTTAGTTTAATGATTATTTAATAATTTATTTATAGCATTTATGCTAGATATTCTTTTTAAGTAAGATTTATATTTTTACCTTCTTTATTATAAATTCTTATTTTGCCACTCAACGAAGATACGAGACAAAAAGAACAAAAGATGGATTGTTTGACATCTTCCACAAGATTTGGTCATTTGGAATATTAAGCCAAAGATTTTATGCTCATTAAAATAATAAATTTTAATATCCCAATTATGGAGTTGCATTTGCATGTGCTATATAGAGATCCTATCATTATCCCCTTCTTCTCAACAAAAAACTGATCACTCTTTCTTTGTAAGATTATAATTTTCTTATATATTGCATTGTACATAATATCATGCGCAAGTGTTAATTATGAGCTAAAAGTGTCTCCCATGTTTTTTGATATTAATTATTTCCCAATTTGTCCATCTCTTTATTATTATTATTATTATTATTATTATTATTATTATTATTATTATTATTATTATTATTATTATTATTATTATTATTATTATAGATGATGATGATATTTTTGGGGTGGGGTGAGTGTGAGGATTCCAACGTTAAACAACATTTAAATGCTTAGGCAGATTGGGTCACATAAAATCCCAATCTCTCCATCTTATTATATTATATTTAATAATGATAATTTGATTCTTTTTTATCAATAATTATTTCCATTTTTTACAAATGTGGTAACAGCTAATACGACCTGATAAAAAAATTGAAAAATTGTCAAATTAGTGACTAAAATTAAATCCAAACCAATGAATAAACTGTTAATTAGTGATGTAAAATTTCGTCGCTAATTATCCGACAGTATAAACGCAGTCGCTAAATAGCGACGACCATGTTCGTCGCTACTTTAGTTTTCGTCGCTACTTTAGTTTTCCGTCGCTAATTTATATTCATAATTAGTTGTCGGTATTATAATAATAATATTTAGCGACTACTTTCCGTCGCTAATTGTTGCTAATGATTATTTCATCAATAACGACAGGTGGACACTAATAACTCCCATCACTAAATGTTAGGACGAAATTAGTCTCTAAATTTGTCGCTAATTATTTGTGAAATTCTTATTTTTACATATTAGCAACAGTTTGGTGTCGGGAATCCATCGCTAAATTATACACAATTTAAATTTTTTTGCAGTATTTTTTAATTTTTATCCTATACACAATAATGATCACACACATACATACACATATATATTTATATATTTATTCCAAAAGATAAAATATTCCAAAACACATATATAAAAGTAATTGAAATCATACATAATATCATCAAACAGTCTCTCTTAAAACAATAAATACTACAAGAAAAACAAATTTTTCCGACGGAAATAATTATGAAAATAAAAACATTAGCCAAAAATTCATTTATAATACCGACCTAGCCCCCACATTTTCCTCCTCACCTGCTTGCTGCTTCACCAAATCCTTTTAACGCTGCATGATCCTCAAGAATCTCTCCATCTTCTAACTTCATTCCCAAATTCATAATAACTCAATAACAATATTTTTGGGCAGTTTCAAATAAAGACATCAAAATTAACTTGAAAACATCTTTACTTTTTTTATCTATTATACCTTTGAGTCCATGTAATGCTCACTAATTTATATAAATATAGATACATGTTAATTTCATACCGTGTTGTTATATAAATATGACAAATTTAATATCATGATCATAATAAAATAATACAATTATTATTTTATACCAATAAAATTATAATAGCTAGATTTTGGATATTTGAATAATTGATTTGTGAATTGGGAATTGAATTCTATATTTTATAGAAATTATGTTCAATGTCCATGATTCTATCACTTCATACCATCCCAGAACAGAAGATAAGATTACTTAAACCTAGTTTTGGCTATTATGTATATTCACAAGTTCACCGATAAAAATAAAAAAGTGTCAACAAAAAATAAATAAATAAAAAACTACAGTTAGAAATATATGAATCGTAGCTCTGACAAAATTGCAAGGAAATATTTTGAATTTATCCCGGTCTAAATATATTGATGGCCATGGTATTGGCATTTAATCGAAAAGACCTATTGAATCATTTAAGATGGACTTAATATAATGAAATTTAAATCAAACTAAATTAATTGAATTAGTCATTCAGTTTGGTTCTATAAAAATAAATATAATGTTTAAATCTACAAAGATGTAACATAAGCAGAGAAGGACAAGTTTATGTGATGGTAATCTTAGCATCCAATCAAACGACACTCGGATATATCCATAACCAATTCATTAAAAGAAGAAACTTTGCAAGTTATAACGAGAAGCCAAAATCCCTATCAAAAATTGAGGTTAAAGACAATGGAGTTAAAAGTGTCATCTAAAAAACGTAGAAGTTATATTTTTGTTTATGCATTTTGTTAACTACCTTGCATAACAAACACAACTTGAGCATTAATGATATTCCAAATAATCTCACAAGGAAACATAAAAAATCATCATATAGTAACATTGTAGAAGACCTTAAATTGCAAAAAATTAACCAAATCTCATTTACGGTAATATTTGTGTATTTGTATTGATAAACATCACGAGATAGCTTTGGTTATTCACTAGGCTAGTCACCGCAGTTTTTTTTTACTTTCCTAAAATTTGTGCTTCTACTACAGCCACACACACACACAATATATAGTAAAATTCAAAATCTACTGATACAAGACACAAAATGACTAATTCAAATCAATGGAATAAGAAGAGATTTAGAATTGACAAGAAGAAGAGAATAATGGTTGGTTGTTAGCTAACTGTAGACAAGTGTAAAATGATAAAGAATTCACTTTTTTATTATCTCCAATTTGTCAAACAAAGTAATTTCTTATTTTTATTGCTGAAAATCCTCATGAAATTGAATATATATTTTTAAAACTTAATACACAGTAAACAAGTATTTTCATGTGTTTGTCACAATTTATCACTTAGTTTTTGCATTAAATTTTTTTTATTTAAACTAAACATAAGCAAGAAAGCTTACCTTCTTCTGCAGGTCTGAGATGCATTCTTGATAGAGTCGGTTCTGCACATTCAATTAACCAAAAATATTTTTTTGGTTATACTTTCAACTCAAGTTACCGATGAAAACAAGGTGATGCTTTAAAGTTTAATACTCAATATTTAAATGAGACTACTTCAGCATGATGCTCATTCAGAAAAGTAAAAGATCTAGGCATTAAGATAAGCAATAAAAGAGGAACCTATAGAAAGAAGTTTCATCTTGACTTGCAAGTTCAGGTTGTAGGAAAAACACAAATTACGAAGATCAATGCAATCGCTTGGATAAACAATATTACAATTTTTTTTCACAGAGCCAGATTCTTTCAAACATATCACATGGTAGCAGTGCACACTCTTTACCTAACTGACATCTTGCAAGTCCCTATCATTCAGCTGAAGAGAGGAAAAAGAAAACAATAATTCGATCGTAGAATATACACATAGATGACTCCCACTGAAAAAGAAATAATGAATTCAGACAGACATTCACGTCCCAATATTAATTCTTTACCTTAACCTCTAATAACTAGTAAAACAACTTACAAATGATTTCTTCTGAAGTAATATATCCACCAAGTACAGCAGCCATAGAACATTTGTTCTGGGAAAGCTGCAAAACATAAGAAAGGTTCATCATTCACAAATGAGGCTTAAGTAACAAAAAATAAGGCTTCTTTCACCTAGTTGAGCTGATAGATATATATTAGACCGTAACAAATCTATTAATTTTGAAATAAATGGAGCAGAATAATACACTGTAGTTTGTCTTCTAATGCTCTCAAGTTCAGTTACAAAATGAATGAACTGGTATAGATGTTCAAATATCCCAAACTTGTAACAAAAAAATAATATAGAACGAATGCAATATGGTTAGTAAACCCAAGGCACATCTCAAATCTCAATAAGTATACACCAAATAATGGTATAAACACCTAATCTAACTGGAAGTTCTATTTTTACAACTCTTGAGGTAAAGGGACTACAGTTTATAATTGTTCTATCACAATTACATACAAGGCTTTCATTTTTTCTGCCAACTTAAGCACACATTGACATATATAGTGCACTTTCATTATTTGTACAGCAAGTGG